>JAJEKV010000719.1:0-105386 GCA_021234155.1 Isoetes taiwanensis
GGACTTATCTCTGAGGTCAAACATTCGAGAATGGGTAAGTCCTATTGTTATTGCCCTCAAACATAATGGAAAAATTCGGCGTTTGTGTGGATTATAGAAAACTCAATCAAACCCGCGGACGGGATCATTTCCCTCTCCCCTTCCAGCGGATCAAGTGTTGGAAGATGTAGCGAATACGAGATGTACTCCTTCATGGGCGGCTTCTCGATTTTATAATCAAATATCCATTCGAGGAAGAAGATCAACTAAAAACTACCTTCACTACTCCATGGGGTACCTTTTGCTTACAAAAGTCGTTTCCTTTTGGATTGTCAAACTCACCATCCACATTTCAGCGCATTATGCTTCTTTGTTTTCAATTTTTACATGCAAGTTCATCCCTTTACGCAAGTCTTCGGGATGACTTCTCCACTTACACCCACGTTATGGACCATTTGGTAAAACTTGAACTAGTTTTTCATGATTTGTGATGAATCTGGAATTAGCCTCAATCCGGAAAAGTGCACCTACATGTCACCTCGGGTGTACTTCTAGGACATGTCGTGGTCGACCACGGCATTACAACGGACCCGGCCAAAATCATTTTGTGTCGTGAGCATATCCACTGCGAATATCAAGGACACACGTTCCTTTCTTGGCAAAGTCAACTTCTATGCCACCTTTATTCGAATTGGCACGATTGCCGATCCAATTCACAAAGTATTTGAAATCCATACACATGGACTTGGACATCAGATGCAAATCAAGCTTTTAAAGAACTCAAAGTCAAGCTCACGAAGCCCCGTGCTAGTACCACCTCAATGGGACAAACCATTTCATGTCCATGTTGATGTTTGGGGCTTTGCGATTGGAGCTGTTCGAAGCTCAAGTATGCACAAATCGAGGGACAAGCCCATCGGATCGCCCGCCAGAAAACTCAATCCTGCGGCGCAACTATTCGGCCACGGAAGGAAGCCCTTGGCCTTATCTTTTTGTGTACAACGCTTCGACACTATCTTCTTGGTAGTCAAATTCGCTTTTTATGTGGATCATCAAAGCTCTTCTATATTTAATCAATAAGCCAAACCCCACGGGCGAATTGCTCGATGGATATTGATATTACCAAGAGTTTGCCCCTTTTGACATTATTCACAAGCCGGGCCGCGCATCACACGGTCCCAAACTATCTTTCACGCATACACCACGGATGATCCCTCGGAAGGTTCACGATGCCCTTAGGATGCTCAAGCTGTTCCTGGTCAACCGCCACGCCTCATTGGTACCCTCGACTATCAACGCTTTCTCCTCACGGGCGCTCCCGTCAAGTGACCCCACGCTCTCTCGAGAAAGACAACACGCATAAACAACAATTCCTTCGCAATGCGAGATTATCACGATGGTTGCTGGCCATCTCTATAAATGTGGCAAAAGACAATGTGCTCAAGCGATGTGTTCTTCCTCACGAAGTCCCCTGTGATCTAGTCAAACAAGCCCACGAAGGACTTGGCGTTGGTCATTTGGTGGAGACAACACGGCAAGGAAACTCCTCCTTATTTTGGGTATTCTTGCCCACGCTTTTCAAGATGCTCACAAATACACACCTTACGTGTGATGTTTGTCGAGGCTTAGTAGACCCACGGCCCGTGGCCTCTGCCGCTCACGCCAATAGCCCGCCTCTCCCTTTGCCAAATGGGGTATGGATTTTGTTGGTCCCATGGACCCCACCTGCAATCAACACTAGGCACGCTACATTTCTAGTCTTCACGGACTATTACACCAAATGGGCTGAAGCGTGTGCTCTACACGACAACAATTTGCTAGTACGGCTAAGGTTCTCTACAAGAACATCATCACGCGATTTGGATGTCCCTTAAATTAGTTAGTGATCGTGGAGTTCATTTCATCAATCACACTATTCTTTGAACTCACTAACTATCCGCACATTCATCACGGAAAAATAACGCCTTACTATCCCGTGGTAATGGCTTTACCGAAGCACAAACAAGGTGCTTATCCACATTACGAAGAAGATTTGTGATCCTACAAGAAAAGATTGGCAAGATAAGTTACCTACAGTTTTATGGGCTTACAATACAACATACAAAGTAGCAACGGTCAAACACCCTTTTCGACTTGTGTATGGCCAAGAGGCTCTTATGCCTTTTGAGTTCATTTACCCTCACTCAAATTTCGGTTAGCAGAACATAATCCATCAATGACTTTGCAAGAAGCGAGTTTATCAACCTGGAACAAGCCCCGGATGAACTTGAAGAGATGCTTTTCTTAGACTTCAACAAGGCAAACAACTACAAAAACAATGGCATGACAAACACATCAAAAACAAAATTTTTTTCAAATTGGCGACTTAGTTCTTCTTTCGATTTCGAGATATCAACAACATCTGGCAAACTCAAGCTCGGATATTTTGGGACCATACAAAATTTCCGAGATACCACATCACTGGAGTTTTACAATTACAAGAATTGAATGGCACTCCATTTCCTACATTAGTCAATGGATTTCGACTCAAGAAATTTCAAACCCTGCTGCGACATCCTTAGCTCAAGAACAAAATTTACAACAAGATACCACTTGTACAAATTTATGAGAAACACTTTTCTATTATGTACAAAATTGCCTGAAGGCTACAATTAGCTGTGGGATTTTTTCACCCGAACAGTCCTAAACTAAACAAAAATTGGGAAAACCCCTATCATGCTGCTACAGCCCCTTTACTCACGGGGGCACTCACTCGGAGGATCACGGAAGCCACAGTTCGCGACCACCTCGGTGAGCGATCACCTCCCGGGCGATCGAGTTTATCTCCGGGTTGGCCCGGTGCCTCCAACAAGGATCCATAGGGATCAGCGGCGATTCCACGAGCGCCACGGATCGGCGTCGTCCATCTTGCATATAATCGATCGCGGAAGCTCACCAGGACGGATTGTTATCGAATTCTCCATCTTCACGAATTTTGGTTCTTCTCGTAGACCAACTTCCAATTTATAGGCGAATACCAACCCTACTTGTTGTTCACGACAGTCACCTCACAGATATTCGTAATCATTCCCCAGCGATATTTTGTACACCGCAAACTTTTTGACTCCTCTTTTTAATATTAAACCAAGCGCATTGAGTTAATACAATCGCCATTAAAGTTTTATTCTCCGCGGGGAACTCTCACGCATCTTAGTGCGAAGGCATCTCTTGAGATTCTCAATCGTCCGCGATCTTTCGACACGTGTCTCCCGACTCAAAAAAAAAAAAAAAAAAAAAAAAAAAAAAAAAAAAAAAAACCCTTCCCAAGCGATCACTTCCCTCCTCACTTTTCTCTCTTACTCCACTCCGTCCTTCCGACTTCCATTACTCCGTGACCTCGACCTTCAAGATGGCTTCTACCTCCAAGAACTCCAACACTCCGCCTTGTTGCACCAATGGATCCCGGCGCAATTCGAAAATATCAAGTTCGTTTCTTCATACGCACGGCTCCCACATACATCACTATAACCTCTGGTGAGTTCGGATTGTTTCATTTTTCTGTGAACTCCCGGCTCCCAACAAGAACAAATTACAGCAATTTGTGGCTAACACAGTGAAAGCGGAAGATGGATATGCCTCCCAAGTCGATGGAAACCCTATGCTCCTAAACCCTCAAACCATAGCCGCCTTTTCTCTACCCAATCCGCCCAATGCCTTGTCTTACCTTGACATTGGTAAAATGATATTTCCAAATTCTGCTCTATTCCTTATAATCTTTTGACAAACCAAGTTGTCCACCTTTCCAAAGCAACATGATGCCTTTACCAAGTTTCTTTGGAGGAAATTTTGGGTTACTCCATGAAGAATACCTCTATTAACGATGTTTTCTACCATCATACTATATCCTCACCAACACCTTTGAAACAATCAATTGGACTCAACTCTGTGTCGGAGATTTCAAGCGAGGAACTTGTGAGACTCGAGAAAAATCCTAACTCTTCCCGGACCGCCCCATGGGAGCCCACCCGAGCTTTCATTAATCCGGACCCCGCAGCGCCATCATGCCCCTTCTCCACCAAGCCAACATCCGACCTTATTGATGCTTTGAAAGGTCTTCAACCAAACTCTCCTCCTTCAAAGACTGGTCAATCTCGTCGACCAACTCCAGACGAAATATTTCACAACCACCGTCTCCACCTCCTGTAAATTCCAATTCTCTAAAACCTATTCTTACGTGATAACCAACCACCGGAACAACCACCAGTTAACCTTGTGCAACAATTCCACTTTCAGACTCATGACAAAGCCAAAAACAATGAAAGCGAACACAACAAAACTCCCATTGATCTCATTTAGTACTCACAAGGACACTCACAAGAATGACCAAGGATCTATAAACAAGGGTGACGGATCAAAGCCATCCCATCCACCTCCTCCTGCAAGTGGATACCTCTGATGTGAAGTTGTCCTCGGCCGCCTTGATGCCCTCGTGATCATCACGAACTTCACCATAGCCACCGGGGCACGACACGAGTCCGTGGACCAACTCAAGCGAAGTCATCACCTTTGGTACGGTTGGGCTGTTGTAAGGGGCCGAGAGAAGAAGCCTTGCACAATCAATTCATGATCCATGAGAAACCCTTCATCAATCGACAAATTGTCAAGAGAACTCAAGGGGTCCCTCAAACAAAAAGCGACACCAAGTACACTGATCTTGAGACCGCTACAACAATCTGGTTGCGTCACGAATAATGCTACTCGACCCGAAAACAGCACGCCCGTGCAGCCAACTTGATACTTGGTCAAGGTCACGACTTTCGAAACCACCTTGCGGAATAAGGATGCTCACATCGCATCTCTCAAGGCAAGTTAGACCAGCTCACGGCAACACACGCTGCGGATGCTCTTCTTAGTTTGCACTCAAAGCAGACTTACCAAGCCACTCGGAGCTTTAAGCTCCTCGATTCCCAACTGGAGCAAGTCCGGAGCACCTCACCGCAAATCCACGGGCTGCGGACCGGTCTCTCAGGGCAACAAGATATCATTGCAGTTACAAGATACGCTTCCGATATTCGAAAGGGCGGATGATGAGGAAGAAAAGCGGGAACAAACCTATCGCTTGCTTCGCTGTTCCCTGGACTATCCGAGCCAGACCGAGTTACCATGACTATGTGCAAGCAAAGGAAAAACACTTTTCTTTTATTCACGAGAAACAAGGGTGATACCACAAGTCCCCGGATCAGGGCACATCGAGCGACAATGGCCCTTCTTCATGTTCGTCATACGAACGAGGCACTTTGTGCTCTCGTCAATTTGATATCCTCACAGTTGCATCTCGACCATTTCACTCTCAGGAACCATAGCCCCCCCGGCTTATGTCATGCAATTGACTTCTACGGCACATGTTACTCGGGCTCATCCGGATAAACGACCGAGAACTTTAAAAGGAGATACACGGCCAGTGTTCTTTTGACCAAGAAGAACAAGTACCTCCAAGACACAAAATTTCTTAAACTGTTACCTCGAATACATGCCTCTTCTCTAAAGAAGTGGAGCTATGGAAGAAGGTCAACTTGGCACGCTCCTTGAGACACTATACAACTCGAACAAGAACTTGACCTTGCACAATTGTTCTTACAACATTATGCTTCCTTGCACACCGTGCGACACGGAGCTGAAGCGAGCGCCCTCCCCGAAGGAGTGGGACCAGACTGCGGCCCGGCCACATGTAACATTCCATTGCATGGGAGACGATTACCAAACGACTACGAGAAGATATTATTGGAATTCCAAGAACGATGAGGATGACCGGCACCAACCCCCAAACAACCGAGTACACTAGCAAGCTTTGGATGCCCACCTTGATCAAGGTCAATTCCAAAGATGGAGACAAGAATTGCAGACTAATCGAAGTCAAAGAACATGCGCATTGACACCCACGGCAATTCTGCGCCGGACAAGCGTTGGGACCCACGCTTCATCCGAGGACGCAAATGGCGTGAGGATGAAACTTTGACAACACCAACAACCGGATATACATGCCCAATGCGTTAAGTGGAGGAAGACCGCCCGAGAATGCAATTTTACGGTCTTGTAACCTTCCTTGCCAAGGCCAAAACTTGACTGATCCATACATGTTTCGGCAAAGCGAGAATTGCGTAAAGCACTCATGACCATACTCCAGTATGCAAAAGCCCAAGTGCCGGATCCATTTTTGCAACCCCAATGCAAATCTTTGGAAAGTTCGGGTTGGACCTTGTCTTATACATGGAATCACAAATCTTCCATCCGAGATCCACGCCCTTTGGAGAACATGATTTACGAAGGCTTTCTCATAGGAGCAGCGAATGTTTGGCATCCGGGACTCAAGCAAATCTGAAAAGAGGCTAACAACCTTCGGTGAATACAAGATGGTGAGCCTCCCTCATCTCTATGTTCAAGATCGAGAAAGAGGAACGAGGATTCCCACCCCGAATTCATGCCCCTTTTCTAGCCAATAAGTGTAGTTTGGTAGGGGGGAGTACAATGCTGCGGACCCGGAGGTCTATACCGCCACGAAGGATTGAAAAAATCCCTAAACAATAAGAGATTCAAGGTTAGTCTCCATTTGGTTCCTATTATTAAAACCAAAAAGAATGTTTCTTTTGAAAGGAAAAGCTTTGGTGAACCATTGCATAATGAAGGGATCATTAAAAATAAGGGTTCCTACCAAAACATATTGTGTTTCAAATTTTTCCTTTTTCTTTTTTTGGGTTGCCCCTAGGGGGCAAACCTTGGCTTAGGTGGGTTTTTGGCATATTTCAAAAATATGCTGGTATATGCCTGGGATATTTCAAAAAACTGCTCCGAACTAGCTAGCCCCCTTAAACTGGCGGTCATCCTCGTTATTGTGCGAGGCTCATTTTACCTTGTAACCGGATGCTATTATGGCCGATGCTGATGGCTTTTGTAGCCTTGGTCATGGCCGGTTTGATAATGGCTAGTTTCTAGCAATTCTCCACACATCTCTGTTACTAGCGTTAGCCATCGTTACAGGGATAGGGCTATGGTGGGATAAATCCTCCTTCGACTTCCATCATTACAGAGAGTAAATATGCAGAGGAGTCGCTGAAGCAGAGGAAAACCTATAATGCAAAGGAATCGCATAAAAAATCCATGTTCTTCATGGTCCGTCATTGGGTTTGATTTTGATCATGATCCTGAGATACATAATAGAAAATTTGGGGTAATTCACAGTTCCTATGCCTGGAGTTATGTTTGAAGGTATGACATACACCAAGGTTTTTGTTGGAGGGTTAGCTTTGGAAACGCAGAGGGAAACTATGCTTAGATATTTCAAACAGTTTGGCTAGATTTTTGAAGCTGTTGTGATCACAGATAAAAATACTGGAGGATCGAAAGGTTATGGTTTTGTGCGCCTATTCTATCCCCCGTTCTTTATATTTCCGTTCTTGTTCTTTGTCCCCCTTTGTCGACTTTTTGGTCTATTTGTTTTCTATGTGGTATTATGAAGCAAGGTTAATGGTTTTAGGTTACATTTCGGGATGCCGAATCTGCAAGGCATGCATGTGCTGATGCTTTTTCGATGGTAGGCGAGCTAATTACAATCTGGCTTCCCTTGGTGTTAGGGCAACTAGAGGATCCCTACAAAGTGGTGAGTTTTTCCAGTCTCTAACCTATCAGTTAAAGCACAAACTCAAGCTTCAGGAGTCAAAGTGAAAGATTGCTTTATATTCTGTTAAGCGGAAACTTAGAAACAATATTGCTTCTTATTTTAGGCTTATTCACCCGTATCGAGGAGGACCTCCAGTGGCAGAACAAATTTTTCAGAATAATCCTTCTGCTACATCTGCTCAACCTTGTCCCTTACCTCAGACTTTTGCATATCCAAATTGCCAATATGGGTGCGCAAGCTTATGGACATGTTTCACTGATTTTTTTCATATTAGTCACATGTTAATGAAGCATACTGATAATTAAAACTTCCTGATGTAGATATCCTACTTATCCACTAGATTTCGTCTATCCCCAGGTTAGTTGAAACGAAAGTTGAACATAGTTAGAGATGTAAAGAAGTATCAGGCTCATAAGACTATGTTGTGCATTATGATCTTTACATCATGTCCCAGCTTTCTCAATACTATGGCAATCCCATGTATCAGTACTTTGGCTATGGTGGATGCCCATTCGTGATTGATTACTTGGACTGCCATTATGACAGCGATCATGTGAAGCAGGGACCAAGGTATAGATTGGTTAAGGTTGAAAATAAGATGCGCAAACTTTATGCAGATGATAGGTCACACCCACAAACAGAGGCCATATATGCATGGTGCTGAATAAAGACATGGAGGATGCTGGTTATGTGCCTGATAGAAATCTTCTTTTGCATGATGTGGAGGAGGAAGAGGAGAAACAATTTTTATGTACCACAGTGCAAGGTTGACAATCACTTTTGGCCTTATTAGCAAGCTTTCTAGGACGCCGCTGCAGATTATAAAAGACATATCAGCGTGTTGTGGCTGTCATATTATGGCGATAAAGATGCACACCAAAGTTACTAACAGAGAGATTACAACGGGAGATGCGTATCTGTTTTAATTATTTCGAGTATGATATATGCTCATATGGTGATTATTGGGGAAGGGATATTAGTGTATGCAAAGGAATAGGAGAAAACAGTTTTGGGACTTCTCCTTTTTGAAACATGTCCAATCGTGTCTAACCCAAGATATAATTTTCTTTTACAGTTGGTCACAATGAAAAGAGTACTTGTGAAACCCCATTTGGTTTGGGTGCATATTCACACGGGGGGTTACTCCGGACAACGAGAGCTGTCGGATGGGCATATTTGCCCTTTATTCCAAGATCTGGACCGTACATAGCGATCCTCATTTGTGGGGTATGCATGTACAAATTTTTGTATATTGTATATTAAGGTTTGCAAAATACTATAAGGTTTGAGATAATGTACTTAATGGTGTTAATTTTGTACATGTATTGTAAATTTGTTGGGGCTCTCGCTGCCCTACATAACCCCCCGTGTGAATATGCACCCAAACCAAAGGGGGTTTCAGGGGGATTTTGATTTAAATGTGTTGGATGCAGTTATGTGTCGATTACTACATTAAAAAAAATTTTGGGCCCTTCGGGCCCTTAGGAAGGAATTTCACATATTAGAAACAACCATACAAACTATACTAAATGTTAGAAACAATGAGAGAGACTATATTAAATGAGGCAATGTGTATTTTTGGGCCCTTTGGGCCATAACAAATTCGAACATGCAACACAACATGATCTTTATGGTAGGACCTCTTAATACATTTACAATATTGTACAAGCATCTCTAAAAGACATTCGCACAAATATTCTCTTAAATATTATACCACAATGGCTTACAAATCCTACAACAGCCTCATGATTTAAATCACACTTTAATACTGTTTTCTGTTCGTCTAACCACTCTAGGTACCTTCTGTGTCATATTCCCATAAGATGGCAATAATCGTCCCACTGCGAAATAACTTGAATTCTGCATTAGAATATCTCTCATTGCCCTTGTTTTTACTGGTTCAAGTTCAAGCTCTTCAAAATTACTTGATAGAACATATTTTTGTCGGAATAATTTTTCATATCCCTTATTGATCACTACAAATTTTTCTGATTGAGTGAAGAACAAGACAGGCAAGTCTTAGGCTTCAAGGCCATGCTAGGAATAAAGTTAATAATTTCATCCTTGATGATTTTTCCTGTTGATCCTGCATACAGTAATAACTAATTTCATTATTGTTATTGGGCTAACTTCCAATGCAAACTAGAAAAGAAGTTATTTATCAACATATAATAAAAATACCTGTAACAAGAAAAGGTCCTTGATCAATGTAAAGGAAGCTGCAGAATGAAGAGGCGGCATCTCGGATTTACATTCGTCCATGAATATGAGTCATTTGTACAAGAAATGCTTCAATCTCTTCCTGACATAAATATAGTTATTCACTTACTGAGAGCAGCAGTTGTAGAAGCCACCATTTTAAACACAGTTCTAACATTCTGTACAACAAATTTGCCAGTTAGACATAATGAGTCATACTCGTTTGCTCTTCTAGCCATTTCGGAATTGTGCAAGGCAAAGCCTAAACCACTCAAAAAAATGTTTTTAGGTGCTTAAACCATATTCATAAATATTATATTCATAAGTATTGCATATGAAAATAGCTCTCCTATGCAGCCAAGGTTCTCAAGCAATCGACCAAGAATGTAACTTAATAGCCCACAATGCCTTCACATAAAGTTTTATATGTGAGAGCATGCAAATTAGAATGCGACTTTGCGATCTATACGGGACCCAAGAATGCAAACCAAACTCACAAAATTGTGTTTATCCTCTCGGAGACCAAACCTCTTCGACCGCACCTTTCATCGTAACAAAGAGCAAACCTCGAATATGGCAATCACGCTCTCACTGGTCACTCAAGCCGAATGCAATCTGCAAAAATAAAGCCTTGCATATGCTCAGCAACTGCACAATCTGTCAATTCGAATCCAAATTGACAGTAAGAACAAAGCGTTCGTCTAGTAGCCAAGGAAAATACGTTGAATCCTGGAGTAGTTGAGTGCCGAATTAATGCCAAAATTTAGCCCAAGCAGAGATTGGGCGCCTGTGAAAAATCCTGAACCCCAAGAACAAAAATCGAACCACGGGCCCAGAGGCGTAAAGTTTTCGAGCTTCGCATGGATGCATCTGTTATATAGGTGGATAAATGTTTCATCTTTGCCAAACGAAGCCACACATAAAGCAAACATGCGAATCAGGTAGCTACCAGAAAGAGCATTACAGACAACACCAGAGTGCATTAAAAGACACTGTATCATTCTTCCACAATCAAGATCTTTAATGAAGACCTCGAAAAGGAAATATGCAGGCCTTATCCATGGCTGTTTGGAACTGATTCGATCTTCACAAACCTAGCAAACAAAACTGATTCGACCTTGAAATTTCCATGCTTCTGTTCCGATGATGCTTACTCTCTATTTCGGATCCGCCTAAAATTACCAGTGCTCCACCTCTGCAAACCCTATCTAGCAAACCCTATTTCTAAATGGCTCGAGGGTTGCATGTGAGGAGCCTCAATACGCGCTAATTGAGAAAAAATACAACATGGCCCATGGGTCTAAACCATTGAACAAAAACACTAAAATTAATGCAGGCGTATGTGCACTCTAGATATACTAATTAGTAGTTCCCATGCAATACGCTTTCGAAATCATATGAAAACCATAGAAAAAATAGTACAAAAATACAAAACCAACCCCCTGTTATTATGCTACATATTTGATATTCATGGTCGACCGGATGTAAATTGACCATTTTCATAAAGAATTGACAAATATACAAATTCAATGAAGTAGGAACAAGTGCCATATACGTTTTGTGGCATATATTTTGTTTCCTAAGTTTCTACTAACAAGTTGAAAACTTATGGACGCTACCGTGTGCAACTTAGTAGGATAGATAGATATTAGGAGAAATGTCAAATATTGTTCTTGTTCTATACCTCAAGGTACCATATGCAGGTTAGATCCAGATTTGAAGCTGCAAGTTTATCATTAACTCGAAATTTTACACATAAATATGTAACTGTGATATTTAGTGAAGAATTAATGAACCCACGACTAAGAATTTCATTGCTTCTGTTGCAAAATGCGTATGTAATGGTTAGGTATTTACTTATAGTATCGTCGCCCTCGCCTGATAGCTCTGTAATAGGAGCTCCTGGTCATTTTTCGGCTTCAAGAGGAACTGCTATAGTAACCACCACACACGTTCCATTATCTTCTAATTTCCCTTCGATTGTTTTTTCTGAAGTTGCATCTAGGGCAAAACAAAGGTATGAATAGTAGGAAGAAAGTATAGCTACAATGTCCAAATAAGGTCCATAAAATTAAACCTTAGAGGCATAAAATTATATATATCAGATACTGAAGGAAGCACACAAACATGGAAGAAACATAAATGGAATAAACGGGTTGTTGCCCTTGCATGTGCCGCCCCATAACCCGTTGGGTTCCCTTGGACGTAAAAATTCATCTTATCTTATCTTATCTTATCTTATTAAAGCCAGCTAAGCTAAGAGTACATTGAAATAGTTCTAATGACTAATACAATTCTGTTGATATATCTTCATCCTTTTTACTCATATCACATAGGGCTAGCTTCCCTCTGCAATAAAATAAATTAGGCTGCACCACAAAGCCAACCCGCCTATTGTTTTTTTTTTTCTTTTTTTCTTCCTTTTTTTTTATGAGGGTTGAGTAGTTTTACGTTTCTTGCAACTTCCATGTATTTCATGTTATTAAATTCTTAGCAACCTTCTTTAATTCATAATCTTCCTTCATATCCTGAACAAAAATGACATGCAAAACAGTTGACAGTTTCTAGGTTCTTTTGCATCTCCTCTCCCCCTCCCCAAAAAAAAAAAAAATCCATCCCCATCTATTTGCATATCTCATACATGATTTCGTATGTTTCTAAGGATCCGACAATACCACTATCTATTCCAAGTGGTTCTTCATTCATGTAATGCAATAAATGTAAATACGCCTCACTTTCATGCACTCATCGTCAGCAAACTCCAAATCATGCACTCATTGTCTGCAAACTCCAAATCCTAAAATTCAAATCAAGCATTAACTGAAACAAAACCATTAAAACAAAGCACACATAAACAAAACACCCATAATCACCACACACATAACGTACACAATGCAACGTACATTTAGAGGTCCAAACTTAAAAACATTCCGGAGAAAGAAATACAATGGGTTGAGGACTTCTGCAAGGGAACTCACCTCATGCATGCTCTATTTTGGTTTCTTGGCAGATATGGCAGAGATATGATTGATGTACAGTTCGAATTTTATAGGGAGAGCTGGAAAGAGCAGATTGTTTTGGCACTCTCATCCACCTAATGGCCATATGCAATTCAGTGAGACTGCTAGAGTTAGTTGATTGGGGGAGCAATCAAATTCCAATATACCAGCCTCAGATCCGCGATCATTTCCACTTCTGTGAAACTTATAATTTCTGATCTCTTCTTTGCCGTATACACAGGTCTAGTGGCTCTACAGCATCTTCACAAATCGATCACAAGAAAGAAGCAGTGGATATGAGGCAGCTTTTATTTTGCTACTCATTCATCGACATCTCTGATCTGATCCCTAATTTTCAAAATTTTGAAAGGGATCATCTATTTTCTTGTAATAGCTTTGTTAAAATTTCCTCTAAACCGTTAGTTCTATCTTCCAGTTAAACTATTTAAAACTGGTTAAGTTGAAGGTATCATCAACTTTGATGTGCCGCAATGCCTCCTTTCATGCAGGATTCCACTCCATCTGCCAATTTCTACTTCAAGTCTATGTGAGTTGAGTCTCATTCTGCTAATTAAATGTCTAAGCTTCAGAGACATATTCTTTTGAAGGTACTTAGCCTCTTGGAGTTTTGGATTAATACATCGTCTGTAGAAATCATGCTTAATCTCTGGGACTCTCTAGTTTTTCATAATGACCTGTTCTTTTACCCATGTTCGAATATCCTTGTGGTGCACATATAGATCATGAGTATTTAATCCCCATTTCCACATCCACTCCTCAACGTCAGCATACCAACCCCTCAATTTTGTCTCCTCCTTGCCGAACGCGGCAAGTTATCATCATCCCCTCCAAATCGTATCTTACAAAGATACGTAAGCAGTTTACACAAAGCTTCTGCCTCAACAGGCATCATATCACGTTCAACAAGCATCATGTCATATGGTGTTTGTACCTTTGTGCCTAGCTCCATTCTAAGGATTTTTTTTTGGACCTTCTCTACCTTTTTCCATGTATCCAGGCCTGGCCCCCAAATCTCACACCCCTATAACAGTACTGTCTGAACAAGTACTCTATATAATATCTGTTTCATGTCAAAATTCCAAATTTCAGCTTTGGCACTTCTACGTTGCATGCTATACAAGGCTTTGAGACCCGCATTCACTCTATGCTCTATGGCCATATTCCATCTCGGACTTTTATCAACTTCCACTCCCAAATATTTATACGAATTTACCAGCTCAATTGGCGTACCTTTGTAGAAGAATAACAAATGGTTTGTTTTATTTGCCCCAAAGCAACCATTTTTGTTTTAGCAAGATTTACTCGCATTCCCTTACTATCACAAAAATATGCCAGTGCATCCAAGTGCTTCCGCATCCCTGCCACTGAGCATGATAGGATGACTATATCATCCGCATATAGCAAAAGCCTCACTACATAACCATTTACCAGTGTACCATCGCCCCCATGTTCAACCAACCAACTCTCCAGCTCGTCAATGAATAATCCAAACAAAGTTGGAGATAAAGGACATCCTTGCTTGACCTCAATATTATGGACCACAACACTATCACACTCTTTTAAATAGGGTAATGACAACTGAACTAAGACTCTTTTGTAGAGTACCTTAACGGCTTGTCTTAGTTCCACTGGGACTCCAAGTAACTCCATTCTTTGCCAGAGATTATCCCTATTCTACTTCCAATGTCTTTTGTTCACACAATTCCCCATATTTCTCCGCTTTATTATATTGCATATAAATCCTATGTCCATATGGCACATGATCACTTACTTTCTGATGCACATTGTTAACCCGCAGCTCAATTAATAAAGGTGCGTGATCCGTTATCTGAGGCATTGCTTCCCCTATATGAAAATCCAACATTTGCTTTGCAAGACATGTCCTAGCCAAAACCAAGTCTACAACACTAGCATCCCTGCATGTTAGTTTACCAGAATGCGGAAATTTGCTTATACCATTATATATAAACAAGTCCAAGCCACTACACATGTTAAGCACATGATTACCTTGTGGTGTGGACCATCTTATTTTATCATGAGATTCACGATGCCACCCATATTCTTTTACCTCCGATTCATCTAGCATTTCCAACCACAATGGATCCCCTTCTGAGCTCACAATGCTGCTTGTTTATTGGCAACTCTCCCATAATATCTTATCAGCATAACATCTCCTTCTTGCAGAAGTGCCATCGCATCTTGCTCTAGCTGGAAAAAAGAACCGTCAACTCCCAACATTATACACTAATGAACCACGTGGGGGAAAATAACAACCTGCAATAAATATTTTTCCAAACTGCCCAGGAATTTCAATCCAAATCTGTTGCATAGAACCACGCTGTGGTACTAGCTTTACCATATGTCTGACATTTTTTTCTAACATAACATACAATTCCTCCATGCCCTTTTAACCTCTATGATTTTTTATACCATACAGAATGAAGCAGAATAAAATCATTTATTTTCGGTAAACCTTTCTCTTCATGTTCACAAGTTTCTAGAAAAAAAATAACATCAATTCTCAAGCATAAAGCTAATTACATCTACTTTAAACTGACTAATAGAGTCAATATTCCAGCACATGATCCTGATCCTGGTGGTCTCGACTACCTATGTCTCAACGGGATCCACCATTATCTTACCTCGTCGCCAGCGCACCTTTTGCCCATTCTGTTTTGCTTCTTTCATTATTTGTATCTGTACTTATGTTCTTCCAACTGCGCTTTAGTGAGATCCTCATTGATGAACACTGAAGTACCTTTCAAGCTTGCACGTTTCCTAAGCACTTGCAATTTGTTTTCACGGTTACTAAATTTTACAATAATATGTCTGCCATTGTTATTCTCTTTTCCAATGCGAAAGGCTTCCATTATTTCTGCATTCTCAATCTGCAATTTCTCTTCAAAAAAGTTTTCAACCACCTGCTTAGTATTCTCTTTAGCAACCTCAGGCATGCCAAGTACACGAATATTAAGTGCCCTTGCCTTCTTTTCTTGTTCTTCCCTGTAGGCTTCAAATTGATTTCTAATTTCAGATACGTCATATGCCTTCTTTTCTTGTTCTTCCCTGTAGGCTTCAAACTGATCTTTAATTTTAGATATATCATGTAGCTTGCTTACAGCTTCTGGAGCTTTATTACACATATCATGCTTAAATTGCTCAAACTCAGATCGCATCAGTGCTTTGAATTGCTCAAGTTCATTAAGCATATGTGCTTGGCATCTATTTATTTCAGACTGTACATGAGGAAGAAGAAAGTTTTTCAAATCATTCATCATACCTTGAACCGCTTGCTCCATGGAAACCTTCACTGTGCGCACAGAGCCTTCCACTGCTTCTCTCATGTGCTCAATAGCTGCAAACAAATCTGCCTTAGTCGTTGTATTCACCACTTCGAGTTGGTTTTTTAACAGACCGCTCAGATTAGACTGAGCAGATCCTAAGGAAGATGCCATGGCAATACAAGAACCAGGGCTCCCACAGAGTTCAGAAGTTCCAAAAGCTGCAATTTCGACCTGTCCACCTGCGATAGAACATGCTGCATCGAAACCATCTGTCTTGGCAACAGTGTCGGCATATCCCCTCTTTTCAAGGTCTTTTTTTATCTCGATCTTTTTATTTTTAGAGCCTGTTGCATTGAACCCATCTGCTTTGGCCTTTCCAAGATCTTTTTTTTATCTCGACCTATTCACCTGCGACAAAGTTCGCATCAGAAGTCGGCCCACAGTCAGCCACGATCCCATTCTAATCTGAATGTCCTTTTTCCTGATTATTTTTTGAGCCTGTTGCATCGGAATCAGGAGGTGTGGTTCCCCCTGATGGATCTCCAGTGACAGCTCGACCTTTTTTTGCCCTAGCCTCCTTCTGCGCCATCGCCTTCACAGGGAGGGAGGGAGGGAGGGAGAGATTCTTGGTACATGCATTGCTCCAGATCTTGCATTTCAAGTCAGTAATCATTGCGTTTTACTTTCTCTTGCGAGGATTGGAGTTAAGCTATGTGTCAATGCTTTATTCCTCTACAAAACCTGCTCGTTAGATGTTTGAAGCCCTCTGGGACAAAAAATCGATCAGACGTCTTCAAGGAGTTCTCTTATTTCTATGCTGACAAAACATGTATTTCCATTCTTTCCTCTATTGCACTTGTCCTTAATGCTTCTGCCATCCTTGTTCCATGCCTAGCACCAATGATCTCTTCAGGCCAATCCTCATAAAGTCATGGTATCAAGTACTCTATTGCTTTGAAATAGCAATTTTGGTTGATTGTAAAAACATGACTTTCAAGTATGATTTAAGCCACTTCACCTTCCAGCCATGGAGGGCAACCCTCCGTGCATAGCACCTTGTTTATTTCCTTGGTTCTGCGCTGCAATCCAAATTCGCATTCTCTTGCTACGTTTTTTTCTCCTGAGTAATCTACTTCATTAAAACATAGGGTCGCTATCCAAGTGGGCCAGATAGGCATTCTACTTCGGCCCTCCATCCCTGCATCCTGTGTTCGGGGCGAAAAATCTTTGTAGAGCTCAAAAAAATCGCTCCCGCCCTTAGTTTGGAGATGCAAGTTTGGCAAAAATGTGGGAGCGGCAAGTTTGTTCTAATTTTACAGGATCAATCTAGACACATTCTCACCAGTGTAGGCATGGCTGAGATTTGTGAAGCAGTTATTTTTTGCTTCGCTATAGCATGACTAAGGTTAGGAAAGATCAGCTGGTCGGTCTGCCAAAGCTCGCATCAACTCGGCCATGTAAAAAGATGAAAGAATGTAAATGGTTGAGATCCATTACCCTAAAATCCAATTTGTGCCTTTTCTTGTTTAGCTTTTGCGGATCCTGGGAGCCCGGTTGGCTATGCATGACAGATCATGGCAACGATGCAGTGATTCTGCTCAGATGCAAGGTTGCTGCTTTGATGGTGTATCAAAAATCTCCTATCACAGGCTTTCTAACATGCCATATATGGACCTAAGTGTTGGCCATAGAATTTGTTTTTCATGGCTCAACCTTGCTAGCTCCTTTCCTCATAATGCACATTGTATGGTTTTGGATGAGATCTGTCTTTTCTTTGGTTACTGAAAATAATGTATTCTTATTTTCATTTCAAAAGTTTCTCTTGAAAATTCAAAATGTGATGCAATTTTGTATGCTGAGAAACTTCCTTAGGCTATCGTGGAAGCTATGGACAGGCTAATTTTCTCAACTTTGAAGATGGGTTTGGCTCCTTAAAATCAGGTAGAAGCAGGAGACCATAACCAGTAGTGTACATCCAACACAGTGCGATTATACTATTTTGATGCCTTTCAGTTCTTCCAGAGCAAGCATCACTACTTATGTCCCCCGGGCTTGAAAACCAAGAAACAATTGAAGTGTATGTTAACTTGGTTCTTCATTATCAAGCAGTTCATGACAACATTTTATAGGCAAGTTTGGAAGCGGATATTCAGAAGTTGACATGCTTATTCTAAGATAATTGAAATGGAGTTATTGCATATCTTAGAATACTTCCTAGATATCTAGGAATACTTCCTGTATCTAGGAATACTTCCTGTATGGACGTGCTTATTCAGTGGATATGAGTAGCCATACATACACCAGAATACACTGATTTACTAATAATGCACCTTGAATTTAACCTTAGAACCTAATGGTGTAAACAATGCCCTTGCCTCTGCATGATCTATGTAGTGTATAAGATAAGGTTATCAAAACATCAGGGCAAGTTAGCTCCATTGTTAGATACATCTCAAAATTTGATGCGAACATATTGACAAATGTTATTGCGACGCATCAACGGTTTAAAACCTTTAACATTTGCAAATTTAAAACCTTCAAAATATGCAAAATATTGCAAGCACCTTAATGAACTTGAAAATATTGAATGCATACTACAAACCTTCAAATCTTTGTGTATTTTGGCAACAATTATTTTACAAGCGTTT
Organism: Isoetes taiwanensis; assembly: GCA_021234155.1. NCBI lineage: Eukaryota > Viridiplantae > Streptophyta > Lycopodiopsida > Isoetales > Isoetaceae > Isoetes > Isoetes taiwanensis. The sequence continues at coordinate 18,785 of JAJEKV010000719.1, forward strand.
TTCATTTTTGCAATTTAATTTCAAAAGTTGGTACATATACATATGTTAAAATAATATCATTTTTATACATACAAGAAACTTATCGCGGCGGCCAAGGCCGCCGCGAACGTTTCTCTTCCCCAACTTGTCTATGCATGCTAGAACATGCAGAATTTGAACCTGCATTTTGTTGCCTTGTGTTCAGTGCCTGCACGATAGAAGAATATTGATCATAACGACTTGTTACAAAAGATGTTTTGCATTAAATCAAAAAAGCATTTCAGAAAAAAGGAGTGTCTCATCATCATCTCGTATCCACGCGCTAGAACCTGCAGGAGTTGAACCTGCATTTTCTCACCTCATGTTCCAGTGCCTGTACAATAGAAAATTGTTGATCATAGCGACTACATGATTCCCGCTTTGAAGTCCCATTCACTTTATTAATCATGTCATGCAATAATAACCAGTGGGTTTTGAACCTGGGCGGGGCACACCCGTATCCAATGGTCTAACCACTCGGCTATGATCACCATGAGCATATATCATTCATGCCACCCAATGATAGAAAGTGGGATTTGAGCTTGGGCGGGGCACACCTGTAACCAATAGCCTAATCACTAGACTATCACTGCGTTAAGCGTTTCTTCCAAACTTGTAACTATAAGGGGAATCACATAGTAACTATATAGCACACCGTCTATTGCACAGGCTTGAAGAATATGCACATACATACTGCACATATTTATTTGAAAAGCAAGGATAACATACCTCAGTGACACCATGTTGTACTGGTGGCTGCACGACATCCCTTAAGGGATTTTAATTTATGGACGTGCATTATTAACGTCCTATGTATGTCTCGCGTCACGCAATGATAACCAGTGGGTTTTGTACCTGGACAGGGGACACCCATATCCAATGGTCTGACCACTCGGCTACGATCACCATGAACGCAGACCATTAGGGGCCTTTGATAAACTAGACATCACATCTAGGTTGTCAACCAAATCCACAAGGAGAACTTTCAACTTATGCCCATGTAGCGTACGTACAGAAGACATAAGGACAAACTAATCTCTGATCTCGTGGAGGGTGCCGTTCGTCCACTTATTCACCTTCAACATCTCGCTTTTTAACACCCACATTTCTCCTCTTGATTGCCCACTTTTACCCTTTAATAGCCCAATTGAAAATTGAGCTAGATGGTCCATTGTCGTGCACTTGTGGGCCAATGAATGTCCAAAAAGAGCATTTGGTGGTCCATTGGAAAGCATCTAGTGGTCCCTTACAAATCCATTACAAATATCCAATTAGTGGTCCGTTACAAATTTTCATAACAAGATTCCCTTGATACGTATCAATTGAAAGCTAGAAAGCTAAACGTTGAAATTTCATTAGACTTGAGAGGATGACCTGATTATACATGTTCCTTAACTAGAACGGCTCTTTGGATGGACCAGGTAGATTGGTATAATTGGCAAGACTTGTCAGCTAAAAATTTTCAACAGTCAAAACCGCACCAGTATAGTTTGCCTGGGTAACACATTTTGCTATTTTCAGCTGTCTTAAGTTGGTTTTCATCTCAGAATCATTATGTTCATGCCCGAGATGAGGAGGATCCTGCCTCTTGAAGGCCAAATTTCAGAGCTTGCTCGAAGGCTTGCTTGCAAAGCAAGAAAGGGTCGAACCGAGCATGACCGGATTGCTTGCGGAAGAAGAAAGGGCCGCATCACCTTTTTTTTTTTTTTTTTTTTTAAGTTTATTTTTAGGGACACGGTCGCGTTTCGAGGCTTTTTCCGGGCGGAAATATTAGCTTCAAACAGAAATTGTACCTGCTTTATATATGTATTGATGACCATATAAGAGGATGCCTTAAAGCTATGATGCCTCCTTTTTGCTGGACTAATATTCCAAACATGTGTCTGCATCATCGGACACACATTGTGCTCATGATAATGCGTATATAGCTTAGGAAGCATATTTGAACAATTACTTCCAGAAGGTGGTCGCTATAGGTGATATACGTTTGCCCAACCTTGTTTTGGCCGTAATAATTGGGTCCCCAATGCCTCAAAGCCTGGTGGATGGACAAGCAAGCTCAGTGGTTCTCACGTTGGGATGTCTGGGGCAAGCGGGATCGCGTGCATGTATGGACAAAGAAGGATCACAATGCACTAAAGCTGTACCTAGATACTACTTTCCTTCGCAAGCTCTGGGATGTAGATGCTCTGACGCACGTTAAGCGGCACACTATCAATAACAAGTCAATTCTAGGCTCACGAGAGGCCCACACCAGTACTTGTACACCCATTTGCCCATGAAGAAGCGTAGATTTATAGCTTCCATTCGCACGGGTGCACACCGTCTTCGCATTGAGACAGAGCATTGGACTCGGGAAGCACGGGAGGAGAGGCTTTGCCAGTGTTACCACCAGGGCGCCATTGAAGTTGAATGTCATGCCCTCCAGATCTGCCCAGCGTTTGCCCATATCCAAGCGTGATATATTCGGTTACTAGTGTCTGGCCAGCCGTTGCATGAGTTATTGAATACGGCGTCCGTGGGCTTGTTGGGGTCATACCTCCAGGAGGTTATGGATGCACGGACTCAGTTGTGTCCTCCGGGACAGTATTGAATTGACCTATACAATTGTACAGTGTACCAACATACTTATTACTGCTAAGGTTTTTCCCTAAAACCGATTCGTAAGGGTGGGTTTTTAAATCAGACAAGTAATATGCTTACTGCTCTCTTTTTGTTTGGGTCCCATAGGCCAATTGGTCTCCGTGGACGATAAAAATTTATTCTATTCTATTCTATTCTATTCTATTCTAATTTTATCGTACATCTATTCCGCAATATAATTTTGGTTTGAGAAGGATAGGTGGAATAACTACAAGGTTTTGAACTTTGTATATGTGAGCGCATGTTTTTCTTATTTCTCTATCATATTATACTTATTAACTACACAACTTAAGTAGAGCGTAATAGAATAATAATGTTGATATGCCCAATGGCAAACGACACTGTGCATTGGCACATTGGCATTTTTAGGGGCAAGAGAACTCACATGTGCTGGACTATATAACGGGAGTGCATTTTAGGGTCTATAAATGGTTTCGTCCTGAGGCGATATATGACTTCATTATACGAGACTACATTCGAGATAAGTTGCCTCACGTGATTGATGGTAGACATCATGGGCAATTTAAATCAATGACTCGCACATGCATTTCACTTTTACACTGGCTAATATGTTATTTGTAGGAGAAGTGAAGATATGATGAAAGCATCTACAAAAGTTTGACATTAGGGCCCTGGTGATGTGTCGAGCACGCATTTACTAGTTTATTCTTATATAGTAGTGAATAATTAAAAAAAAGGACATACATAAGATAATATTGGTACAAAACAGCTTGGATCAAGCAATTACTTTTGCCAAAAAGTGCAGGTATCGCTACTATACTATCTCCTCTTTGCATTACTTTAAAGCAAACTTCAAACATTCAGATCTCTAAATATTTCCATTCTCCAGATGCACTTTCCTAGAACTTCAAAATTGAGAAGGTCCATTAATTCTATGCCATAATGATGCTTAACATCATCCCATCCACAGGATAGGTAAGGCGTAATTAAGTACGCCAAATTGGCATTTGAATGCCATCAGGACCTATAATCTGTACCTCCATTCCTTTGGGTGGTACATGCTCTGCATGCTCTGCAGGTATTCTCTGCCATTAATCCACGCAAAAGCTTAACAGTTAAAGATTAAAAAAAAAGGATACAGTGAATGTTACAAAACTTGAAAGCGTAATGAACGCTGCCTTCAGATTACTGTAAAATTCTATGTGTTTTATAAGGCAGAAAATTTTTTGGGTTTTGCAGAGCGGCGCCGCTAAGTTCCCCGCCAGACATTTTTCCCTTTGTCAATATGTCCTCATGGACGCCGCCAATGTGGCATGACGTAAAAATACTATCTATCTATCTATCTATCTATCTATCTATCTATCTATCTATCTATCTATCTATCTATCTATCTATCTATCTATCTATCTATCTATCTATCTATCTATCTTATAGAAACGCCGGAACTATGCTGCGCCAAGTGAAAATCCTTGAGAAAACTATGTTGTGCACAACGATAGCTTGATAGGCTTGGAAAAAGACTTTCCTTTTTAAGTATTCAAGCACCATATCACTGTTTTTGGCGAAACAAAGCTCCAAAACTTTGCATGTTGTAGTTTTTGGATACTTGGTGATGGCATCTAATGGCTTCGTCATCTAAGAAGCCACCAGAATGAAAGACTCAGAAGATAATTTCTCAGCTTGATTTTTGAGAAACTGAGAAGTAAAGGACGACTGCTTACAATGGAAAGAGAACTCCAGGGCATCAAAGATCCAAGAAAATTACAGTTTCATAGATTTAGCTATGGCAGAGCCACAAATCTCATCTTGGCATCATAGATTTGGGATTTTATGTTCGTAATCTGAGGCAGCGTTCATTACGCACGGGAAAATACCCCTCTCGAGTTTCCCGGGGAAAAATCTGCTCGGCGGCGCGGGCCAGGTAGAGATGACGACTGCTGGCCGCTGGCGCTCGTCGCCACCGCGGCCGAGTTTGGAGGCGACGCCACCACGGGCGGGCCTTTGCGCTTATTCTCGAAAACCCTCGCGGGGTTTTTTTCCCTTATACATAAAAACAGCTACAATGAATGTTACAGAGCTTAAAAGCATGGAAAAAGAAAGGGTTTTAAAAAAGGAAAAAACTAGCAGAAGGGCAGGGTTGGGGCAAAGGGCAAGGTAGAAAAGAAAATAATAATAATAAAAATGGCAAATATAGAAACATAAAATTTTTATGACTTTCCATGAAGCAAACCAGCAAGTCTTGCAAAAACAAGTAGACCCTATTGTTGTTGCAAAGGTTAGCAAACCACAAGTAAACATGGCAAGACCTTATATGATCTAAAACCACTTGGAAGTCTACATAAAACAAGCCATAATGAGCAAGATTTTTGTCATGCAAAAAGATAACATCAATATTTTGTTTATTGAGTAGGGTTTTTAACAAAAAAACTTATTTCTAAAGCAATTGAATTTTGAAATTCACTGGGTCTAAATTGGGAGTAGACAAGCTTGCATTAAAAATGGTTGCCATTTGAGCACCTGAAAGATGTTTTAGTTACATAGTTCAAAATGTTGGTGAATGGAAAACTAAAATAAGTTTGGGTATTTTGTTGAGCATAAGGTCATGATTATATATTTACAACAATAAGTTATGAGGATTTTGTTGCACTTACGTCCCTATACATGTTCAAGATCCAGCTTTTGCTCATCAAGAACTCAATTTAACTTTTGCTCACCATGAACTGGAGTTTCAAATAGCGGAGCGGTATAACAACCATACAACAACAATACTAATATGGTTGTCACGCACATTCAAAAGCACTATGATGCAAAGAGGACATGAATTTAGAACATTTTGGTTATAAGCCGCCTACTTACCAAGTAGATTACCTCATTATCATTATTAGTTATATCATTGGAGATTCATGTATATACATGGCTAGCTTGCATGCAAGTCTTGAGTATCCTTGTTCTTATGTTCGTGCTTTCCTTTTGTACATCTTCATTATATTTTTACATTACATGGATTCTAGTCTCTTTGTACTTCATTGAGTCATTCTCGTATCTTGCTCATAGGCTCGTGACACCTGATTCCACCAAGCTAGGTAAGAAGTTAGTAATGCAATCTAATGTTCCAACTCTAGAGAGCAATAAATCGAAGAAGCTTGGCACATCTTCAATCTATAGAGAGTCGTTTGGAGTCCACGATTGCGGGCAAGTCCAGTTCATTACTCAATACCTGCAAAGAAAGATTGTTAACTTGCCATCAGTGCCAAAGTGAACTTTGGCAAATAACTTATAATGCAAAGTTTGCTTCAGTAGGATAAAATCAAATACAATTAAGGATTATTTACTATTGACATGTGTTTAACCATTATAGTGTTTGAAAAGTTTCCTTGAACATGAACATCTCAGATGGAATTATTTTTAATATGCAACAAGAATTTCCGAATAATGTTTAACATGCAACATGAATAACACACAACGGGTTTTGAACACGCTACCCATGTCTTCCATCCACTTGTTTTGTTTTTTTTTCCCAATGTCTGTGTGTCGCTAAGGAATCACGCTCTATTTTTCACCTCATATCAACAAATGATAAAACCTGAAAATATTTTCAAACGAATGATCCCATGAGGGAATTACCCACAATAAAGAATGCACATCTGTCCTTACCCAAAACTTCTCTAGAAGGACAATGACATTATATAGGGGTTTATAATGCTCCAAATCCCTGCATAGAAATAGTAAGTATTCCAAATGTTCTCGCTGAATGGATGATCAACAATAAAACAACAAAACAACTATTGTTCTTGGATGAAAGAGGCGCCTATTCTTCCAAGCTCATGAACCTTTAAATCATCATGACGAAGAAAGCTGCACCAATCCCCACCTGCAAATGACATCCTGTTCTCGTTGAGGCTCAACCTGTCAAAAGTTCATATTGTGGGCAATTTGTAAGGATGACCCATGCATATGACTTATACTTTTACTCCATTACCATGTCCATCATGCCACTCATGAGATGTAGCATAGATGTTGGATAATAGAGTGTATGCTGAAGAGTCTTCACATCCCAAAGAGAGAATGGTTCCAACTGCGTTTTTTCCACAGACCAAGTCATTGAGGACCCTGGAAGAACCACGCAAGCTTGTCCATGACATGGCTGTATGCAAAAATGGCATCTCACAAATTGTATCCTCTGCCTCTTGCAGTAGACCTGCCCGTCCAAGATAATCAATGATGTCAGTGATAATGCTCTAGAGATGGTGTAAGACTAAAGCTGCTACTTATCATGGCAAACAAATGGCTCCCAAAGATCTAATGCACTGCATGGCCACATGCGAGAGAAGGCTTATAAAGCTAATACGGTTCGGCATGATGGCCTCCAATTGCATCTGCTGGAAAAAGTGTAATGCTTGAATGGACTTCCCATGCTGGGAAAATGCAGCAATCAAAGCATTCCAAGACATCACACATTGCCCATTTATTCTATCAAAAACGTCTTGAGCATCCTCTAGGCTTCTACTAGTTCCATACATATTAATGAGTGCAGTTGCAATGGCAATATCAGAGTGAACACCACATACAATAACTTGAGCATGCATGTGCTTCCCATTAGTTAGTAGTGCCCAGCCGGCACATACACAAATGATGTTCACCAACGTGACATTGTCTGGCTCGATGTGCTGCAACAACATCCACTTGTAAATTTCAAATGCTTCCGTTCCCTTCCCATGTTGTTCATACGCAGTAATCATTGCATTGCAAAGTATAACGTCCTTACTAATAATTTGATCATACATTTGTCGTGCATCTTTAAGATAACCACATTTTCCATACATGTTAACCAGTGCAGTTCCAACAATGATGTCCGTTTCAAGTCCATTCTCAACAACCAGCTCAGATATTTTCATTCCTTCCATCAAAAAATCTGCTGAAAAACAGGCTAATAACGAAGTTTAAAGCATCATGTGTTAGATAACTATGAAAAACCTGGAGGCCAAGGAGGAAGATTTGATTGGATGTTCTCCAAACAATATGGTTATGCAGCTCACCAGATGTAAAATGCAATGGCATTCAAATCTATTTCATTTTGAGGAAAGGAATAGATAGAATGAATTACTCTGCACCTTCTAGTGCCCATTACCTGAAACTGCTCATTAACCTCATCTCGACAAAAGAGTAGACACTTCCATTGCAAGGCAAATCCAAAGTTGGGCATCCTTTGCCATGACTTTCATGCGACAGAGCCTGATGATTCAATAAAATATAATGTTCAAAGGGTATAACAGACTGGTTGAATATGAAAAGCCTGACATGAAATATAGCAGGGAACATAATATAGACAGACTGGCATTAGTAGTAAAAAGAAATTTGTCCAAATAGAAGGATCTAAATGGAGAGCTTGAAGCTCAGTAAATTAAGCATTGCTGCAAATTTGATTTTCAGAAGTATATGGGAGTTCAGTCTTTTATATAAAGCTTAGAAGTGTCGTAAGTGCACCTGCAACAACCTTGAAAAACGTAAAGCGCCTACCTAAAGCATAAACCAGATAAAGACAGCAATGGCAGGATTCAGAGTTAGGTTCCATGCTTTTTGCGTATATGCATCTTTAAGATAGAATCAATCTGCAGAAGCCAAAATCAATGTGCAGCAGCAAAGCTATGGATTAGATCTTAGTCAAGCATTTCACAAATTGCAGTAGATGGTATTCTATCAAACTTGCCTAGCTGTAAGATGGCAAATTATATTGCCCGTGAGATAGCACATTCTTATGGACAAGGCACAAAATGGGTCAGGTCAGATTCTTTTTGGATAAACATGATGTAGATTCAAATGCCTACTGCTTGATGTCTAATTCTAGGTTATAAAGCAGATCTTTAAGACTAGGATGTTCAGGCTAGATCTAAGCAACATGTAGAAAGAAACACCCTAGGATGATTTCTTTGCAAGAGCTCCTTCAATTTTTTACGTAATGCTGCAAATACGTGACTAATTTAGTTGGATGCTTTCTATAAACCTAAATCGGTTCTCCAGCCATCTTTTGTATGCATCAAAAAAAATCTTAAGGAAGGCTACTCATATGTTCTTTTATGGCAGATCAAAGGTCTGCAAACAAATGCAACATGAGATAGAACAGGTTACGACCAGCAGGTGGCTGTGGATTTCACTGGAGAAGAAGAGAGTAGCTAATCTAGGCATACGGAGTTCACGGAGCACTGTGCCACAGATGTTTAATCAAATAAGCAACCAGGCCAGATCAGACCAGATGATATTTCCATGTTGAAAGCTCCATCAATTACGTAGCTAAAACAACCATTCTCTCAATTTCGGAATTATATTTCTCTTCCAATGGAAAGTCATAAGCAGCAAAAACTATGCAAGAAATTTTTCGCCAGTCCAGTGCATAGTATAAGAGAAAACCTAATTTCTGAATAGAGGAAAAATGCAAACAAAGTTACCTCAATGCCGAAAAATCCACACAGTGTGTCCCTCAACACCCACGACTAAGAGCCTTACCGCCGTGCTATTTGATTCTTTACAGAAGTTGTATTCAGGAAATTTCGGAGATGGTCTATGAAGTAACAGGGCGAAATGAAGAAACTTTGATGCTGTTTCCGGGGCTACTTATATCACTTAAGACCGGTCCCATGTTCATCCTTCAAGCTTCAGCACTGCAAATCTGTATGGAAGTTCGTGGGAATGTTATTGACTACCACGCATCTTTGTCTCTCAAGCTTTGGAACTTAGCAGGCCAATTTGCCCTGGGCAATTTTCCATTGAATTGGCAGGCCAATTTTCTATGAAATGTTACTCATCTGTGTAAACAACCCTAAATGATCCTGCAATGAAGTATGTAGGTCGGCTATGACGCAAGAAAGGTCAAAAGTGGTTGTCTTCTCCACTCAACGCCTGCAAATAAAATCTTGGGATTATCCTAACTGCAACTTCGTCAGCCCAACTGCTCAAGAACGGCGATGATCGATTCTTTCTCAACCTAGCTCTCCAACTGGAACGTTGATAGCTCCCTTAAGTAAAATAAAGAGATCGGAAGGAATTCAGCTGCGCAAAGGAAGGCAACCAGATTTTCAGGGTATTTTCTAATTTTACAGGCCGTCGATGCAAAATATTGGAGATCCAACGGCCTGCAATAATTTTTGCTGATGTGTCATGACACGTGGCATAGCTAGGAATGCAGGAAATCGGGTAGGGGGGGTTAGGCAACCCTGCTAAAAAAAAACACAAATCCAAAAGAACTTACTATGCCTCTATTGAGCCAGCTTTTGTACATCTTTACTTCGAATTTTGGATTTGCAACGATCTGATGGTCTCTTTCCTCAGCAATATTCTGGGTCTGTTCCTTTTCTTGGATCTGACTGTCATTCTTAAACTCTGAATCATTTTTCTCACGTCGTTCTTCTTCTGTTGATTCAACCACATGGGATTTTTTCCTTTTATGTTTAGATTTCTTTCCATCCGCTGTGAAGCTTGCAGCAACTCTGGTGGCATACATTTGGGTTTGGACTCCTTTATTGCATATTCGAACTCTCATTTTGCAATTTTTATTCAGTTGACAAAACAGGATGTCCTTTCCGTGATTTGATTCTCAGCCAAAAATTCTGGCCATCCTCCTGCTAAATACACTTTGTCTCCATAGTCTTTAACTGAACAACAATTTTGTGGCCGCTTGGGCCCTCCACAAGCAGAGGCCCATCAGCCACAGCATTCTGAAATCCCCTATCAATTTCCTGCATTAAAATAAACTTAAAACTTTCTTCCAGACAGAATGTTATTCAATGAATGGTATACCTACCACAAACGGACTGTCTGGGACAGTTATGAAAAAATTGGCAATGCTTCCGCTTCCGTTCATCTTCTGCACAAAAACAAAGAGCCGGTGGTCACTAACTTAGCCAAATTCGATTTCGTAATTAGTTCCAGCTGAGCACTGATTGACACGATTTCTGAAATGCAATAAGTTTATTGGTCCATGATTACCTTAGACTTTAAAAAGAAGAATCTGCAGTGGTCCTAGCCAATGGTTTTGACAATCCCGACAAAATCCCAGCCATAGCTAATCAGAAAGAGTGTGAGACTTTACCACAGGATTAGGCATATGTATAATATGCTATGCATTGAAATAACCCATCAGCTTGGCAATGAGAACAAGTGTTTCATTCATAGATGGCAGTGCGAATTGCACACTCACAACAAACAAGTCAAATAACAACTTCCTCCTCTTACTGTAGTCCATTAAGGCATAAAAGCAAAAGATCGCTTCAGATGCAATCAAGTCTGTATCGCTTGTATGGTTTAGACAGTGTTTTGATGTAGCATTCTTCATATCTTTTGCATAGATCAACCTTGGGCACACATATAAAGCATCACTTAGACTTTGAAAGTTTGTATAGTTCAAAGTTTGTTCTATTCTATTCTTATAAGGTACATGCAGAGGAGGTTTACCACAAAAAACACCTCCACACCAAGATTAAGAGATCATAGCAAATCCACACAATAGACCCTATTGCAATTGATCAATATGCACAAATTGTAATAAGCAAACCCCCGAACAAGGATGACCAATTTGCATAGACAAACCATGTTACCGTTCCAAGCACCAAATATCCTGAACTCCCTATCCTGCATGCTTTCATCGGGAACAAACAAACATGAACTTTCATTCCGTCTTATAGATTAGAAGCATAATGTCAGAAAATTAATTAAGCTGTGTAAAAATTTTGAAGCTGTGCACTGTCTTAGAAATGTTGTAACAAATTTGGAGATCGTTTACACGACAGTACATCTTTATCTCCAAAAGATAGATGGAGCCAGCTGCCCTAATGCAAATGGCCAGATGAGCTTACATCTTGCTCAAGCCTTCGTTGTTCTGCCCTGCAGGTTCTTTCAAATTTTGCCAACTACTAAGACATACTTATTTGGTCTGAATAGAACAGCTTATGCGCTTCCAGGACTTCTAGATTCCATAGAGCCTCCCTTTGTGGTGAAGATGACAAGTCTACGATTTTATGTACCTGAAACATGCAGAATACTTAAGATATGAGAAGCTTCTCTAAAAGGAAATCCTAATGAGCATAACTCAACAGAAGGCTTTATGAGTTTGACTTGCAAAACAACAGTGTTAACATTTAAGCACCCAATAAACAAAAGAGTCCTTGCATCGCTCGTATGGCATCAGACGTCTGTGGCACAAGTTCAAGTAAAGAATAGACATAAATTTCAATGAAGAACAATGCAGCCAGATAGAAATTGGCATACACGAGATTTGTCTGCACAAAATAATGCAGCCAAGCACCTATTTTTGGCCATTGGGTCTCTACCATCTGAATGACAGAACAATGAAAATCTGAGATGAATGTATCTAGACTAAAGGCAGACTGTTAACACAGCAAGACCTTGGCACTATTGGCCATTGAGTCATCTCTGCCTACCAGCTGAATACAGAATCTGGGCTACATTGCCATATAACAAAACCAAAAGTGACCATAGGCACAATTTATAGATGGACTTTAAGACCTGATGTTATATTTATCCCATAGACACATATAAAGGTATTCAGACAATCTAAGCACAGCTCAAAAAGCAAATAATAAAACCACAAAATTGGAACCACCTTGACCAATGGAACCCCATTATTTGTAGCATATGCACCAATAACCAACACATACATTCCTGCAAGCAAAATAAGCCGATTTAAGAACTGATGCCATTCATACGGGACTGTAAAAGCACACCACTGTTACTTCTCTATGTTTCATCTATTATTAAGCTACCTCATAAGCTAAAAGCTGACCTTGCCTATATATTCATCATGTTGCTTAAGATATCAATGTACTTTTAACTGGCACACTATATATTGATGACAAAAGGAGTTATCCATATCGAAGCTATGGTCACAGGTCTTTCCACATAAACTTACAGATTCTGCCTATTCTTTGATGTTATTATAGTAAACAATTACTAGCATATTTCCATATTAACCTGTTTTCCATGTGCGTTCTTCTTGGTCCTTGAGCAAAACCAACTCTAACAAACCACTTCCATCATCTAGGACCATATGTCCCTGTTGAGGATCTGTTACAATGACACCCTGGAAACAATGATTGAAGAGATTGACACTAACATGAATGGAGCCAAACAAATTGCTTGCATCCACCACCAATATCACCAAAAAATAATATGCCATATAAGACTTCCAATGGAGCATTGTTATATCCAGTAGATTGCATAGGCAGCATCTAGGAACAAGTTGGGCATGATAAACATACTTAGATTACAAGTGCATAAATAACCAAGAATCTAACATGCAGTAACATTAACAGGATTTGAATTCTAATCCTTTTTACTCGAATTGCTCAATGCGTTGCTTTTATCTATTAGTGAACGGTTTCTATGGCATCCACCCACTAGTACTTACCAGGTAGGTTCCGTTTAGCACAAATAAGATAGCAGCATGCAGTTGGATAATGTGAATGAGGAAAATGTATAATAAGAATAAGCAACGAAGAAAAAGATTATTCAAGCATGTCAAAACCACGCAAGTACACAACGGAGAAGACAACAAAGGAATCGAGTAATTCATCTTGCCTGAAGCCAAGCTCTTTGAAAGCGAAGACCACCTATAGCCATTACTCCTGCAGACGGCGTGGCAAGTGCGAGTTGTGAGATGAAGAGCTTGAGCGCGGGCAGAGTATAGTCCATTTCGCGCTTATTGTAAAAACTTGAGTTTTTTCCCGTCAATAACGTTGGAGTGTGAAAATAATATAAGGTTTGCATTTACTTACATTTACCTTATCCGTGGTATTGGTACGAAAATAGGTATGAAGATAGATACATACATTGTATGTGGAGTTTGACCTTTCGTTTGTTGGGGTTTAGGGGTCTACTTTCTTTTTGTTGTGGTTTGGATAATACGGGCAAGTATGACCGGATTTGGAGGAAATGCATGTGGCGCTCCGCATCTTGCGAGCAAACCGTAATGTATTTGGTGGCATTCGTCGTGTCCTTTGATGTTTGGGCATCTTGTGCTTATGCTTTATCCATAGTTTCGAGAGGGGACGCTAAGGATTTTTATATGTAATCTCTCGCCGTTAAGACCCTCAGATCCATAGGCAGTTGTTTTTACAACAAAGTATGTATTCACATCACAAGAGGTCGTTGGCCTCAAGATTTTCAACTAACTCATTTGGTTCCAATTCCCTACGAAGATTCCACCAGTCATATAAATAGTTCCCGAGGACTGTAGCCTCCATTGTCAAGAGATCATGTTAGCTGAGAACCATGATGTCATATTGCTCGCGCAAGGCGGAGAACATTGCGCACTCTAGGAAAGCATGTTATTCATCCTCTACCATGGCTCTTCTGCAGCAGAGGCAAAAACGAGGTTCTCTAGGAATATCACAATATCGGCCAACTTCAATTTCCAATTTGTGACTACTTGTTCCTACCCTAGAGATTAGATTCCCTTTTTTGGCATCGGGATTTGCATCCAATTCCATATAAATCAGCATTGGGTTGATCTCACGTCTATAGAAACCTAGCTGATCACTCCTGGTGCCTCCACAATGTTATAAGAACCCTGTTTTGTATGAGGCATCTGATTCCAACATCTTCTGGCAAATCGTGCAAATCAATCCCGCAGTTTGCTGCCCACCCACATAATTGTGTGTACCAACCTGGATGTTCTTGATGCATGGATTCTATCAAAGCTCGTGCTGGTATCCTGCTTTCATTGATCTTTCTAACCCGGGCTAAGTAGGCAAGTGTTTGATAGATTCATTCCCCTTTTAAGCGTATGGTGTTTGGGCTTCGACCCCGATTCACTTAAAAGAAAGCGATTCTAGACATTTTCAACTTCTGCCTACATTTTCTTTAACAAGGCTGGTCCCCATACTTGACATCCATATAGTAAAACAGGTTGGAGTAGTGACTTGTAGATAAGTTTCTTCAAGCTCCACTTATTCACATGGTTGTTCTTCCACAAACTCATAGCATACTATAAGGCCCATAGATCTCCTACAATTCTTTGTTTCACTCCAATATTCCATTTGTATCCATCTGACACCTCAATTCCTAACTATTTATACGTGTGTTTGTTTGAGTGCCTCCCCTTTGTAAATCAAGTTTACGTCTTCCCGTTTCCCTGGCCATCACCTTGGTTTTCCCTCTATTCACCTTCATGCCAGTGGATTCACAAAAAGATTCAAGGGCATTCAATTGCTGCTATAAGCCTAATGATGTCCTAGAGAAAGAACATCATTTGCATATAGTAGTACTTGTATCACATATCCCGCAATTTCGACTCCAGCACCTCCCTCCCGTCTTAGCCATGATTCTAGTTCGTTAATGAAGAAGCCAAAGATAAGATAAGACAAGATAAGATAAGATAGAAATTTTAACGTCCGCGAGAACCCAATCGGGTTATGGGACCCAATACAAAAGATGGGGCGTGAGCCCGATGACAGTAACAAAAAAAGTGAAGAATATCAACATAAGAAAAACACAACAAAAATGATAATAAGTAGCTAAGCACGTGCACATGAGCTAAGTGTACCCAAGCCATGGGTTCTGGGGCCACTGGTCTCGGATGATTGTTGTACCTCCCGACATTGCCCACTTTTTCTTTGCCGAGCCTCTCGTGACTCTACACAATTCTGTCTGGCGTCGTTAGCGGTTGGAGCGGAGAGATCTTTTTGAACCGAGAAGTGGGTGTCTTTTAAATGACTTCCATGCTGAAGGACATACAACCTGTCCTGTGGGCTATTGAACTGGACGATGATATGGCGGGTTTGCCGGCCCTCGAGCCCCAACCCCGGCGTCTTTGTAACAATGGCGGGCCTCGAATGTGCATAACATCGTGGAAGAAGTTGGCCGCTTCTTCTACATCAAAGGGGATTTGCCTCGCACGCCTACGATACATAAATTCAAGCTTTTTGTCCACCGCCGCATGAAAGTGGATTAGAGTTGGGATAGACACCCCTGCTTCGCCCCTACATTGCATTCCACCTTCTCTGGTCCATCCAAAGGAAAAGATAATTAAACCAAAAACTTTTCATACAATCGAGTTGCTCCTTTCCTAAGTGCTAGCGGAACACGCAGATCTTCTAATCGATAGCTCAAATTCTTGTGCGACATCTTATCAAAGGCTTTGGCAAAATCAACGAAGTAGCCATATAGCACATTACCTGCTCCCTTTGCCTCTTCTGTAATGACTCTAAGTAACATCAGATGATCAATTGTTGAGAAGTCCATTCTAAAACCAGCTTGCCCCAATGCTCATATATCATTATCTTTTGCCCAAATACTGATTGTTTTTTCAAGCATTGCATCAGATTTTTTTGACACTATGTTGTTTATCATGATGGTGCGATAGTTTTGTGCCTTATCTCTATCACCTGCCTTTACAATGCCATTTATACACCATTGGTTAGGAAAACCATCTTGCATTGCTTGATTAAAAATGCCCGCTATTCTTTCATGCATGCGTTCTACTCTCCACTTTAGAAGTTCAACTGCGAGACCATTAGAACCTTTAGCTTTTCCATTTGCAATTTTCCTAAGGCTTAACTTTACAATTTCGATTGAAAAGATATTTTGCGCTTCTGCAATGAGTGTCATATGGTCTCCTCCTAGTATCTGATATAGCTCTTGTGCATATTGGAGCAAATCTTTCCTACTGAGATTACCTATTAACCATGTCTTTGGAATTGCTTCCAGGTGACGCTCATGTACAATCTGTTATTGCTTGTTGAACTCCCACACTTTTTTCTTCTTTCGGGCAAACTTGTTGAATAGTTTTCTAGCCTCTCGTTGGGTATAATTTTGATAATAGAACTCGGGTGAAAGCATGCTACGGTGTACCACTTTTGGAACCCTCAAAAGTACCTACACTGGGTACTTTTAAAACTGGTACTTTCTATTTTTTCTTCCCATTAAAATCAATCCAAAAATTTTGAATTGAAGGTCAATAAAATGTGAATCTATAGTATTAGAGCATAACAATACTATTAGAGACTAAAATGAATGATCAACTCCCAAACTTATTGTTTATTGATACATTTATGCAAGTTCCCAGTACCCAGTGCTGGGTACTTTTCTGGGTAGTTTCGCACTCCCTAAAAAGAACTTTAGATGGTATACCCTAGCATGCTTTCACCCACTCCTGATATTGTTTACATTCTGAATCCCACCATCTTTTATTCGGGCGCCTTGTTTTATGTGCATATCTTTTTCCAAAAACGCATTTCGCACAATTCATTATAATTTGCACCAATTTATCATTTTTTTCGTTACTAAAACTAGCCAAATATCATCGATATGAGACTCTACCTCCATTGAATATAAGTTTGCCTTCTTTCAATTAATGTAGAATACCGGCTTGGGCTGGGCTCATGATTCCCAACCAGTGAAGTCTGAAGGCTACGTGCTGGCCTAGGCACAATGTTCGGAATCTCCTTCTTATATGGAGACATGGTGCACCTTTCTTTTCCCCTTTGCCTAATATAGCACTCTTGTTTGTGAAAAAAAGTTGCATTCTATAAACTCCTCTTTGATGTATTCTTCACATTTCTAACATGATCCAAAGCCAAGTTCTTCCACTATTGCTTTTCGTGGTCTCATTGGAACGAAGAAACTTCATGTTTTCTTTAGGTCTGGCTTTCCTGTGTGGAAGCTCAAGATGGAGTTAATATTAGAAAGCGATAAGCCTTTTGATTATATGAATGGCAAAATCCGTGTTCCAGCGCAACCGTTGACCACTGCTGGAGTACTAGCTACTAGTGGAACCGAGTATGATGCTTGGGTGAAACTTTGGTTGATTGGCATGAAAAAGATAAAGTGGCACATTCTTTGATACTTTATGCGTTCAAAGAATCCACATTGATAGATATCAGGCATCTTAAATCTTTTAGTGAAGTTTGGTGTTACATTAATAAGGTTAACGAACAGAAGGCTGTGTATGAAATATATGGTCTTCGTAATGATATTGCTAATCTTCATTATTTTTTGGCTAATCCATTTGATTCTCACTTTGACGAATTCAAATCTCTGACAAATGGACTGTCTGTTGCTGGCAGATGATGCCGGTAAACCAACAAATTGTTATGTTATTAGAGACCCTGCCAGAAGAATTCCAAGTGATACGAACCGTACTATTGAACAAGGATGAACTTACCTTGGATCGTGTCCAAGCGTCTTTGAAGGATGAAGCTAGCAAACTTCAAAAATCTGCTAAAGATCAAGAAGAAAAAAGCTCTTGTCATCTTCGATAGAAAGCAGCATTCTGATGATCATGATCATGGTCGTGGTCATGTTGATGATCATGATAAGCGATTTGGTGGTGGTCGTAGCAGTGGTGGTCGTGGTAGTTCTTCCCGAATTTTAACTATCTGTGAGTATTGCAAAAAGTCTAGTCATGATGAAGGTGGTTGTTTTTACTGGAAATTTGTCGACAACCATAAATTTCTGTTGGGAATAAGCCGTGATGAACTTCTTAAGTGATATCATATCCTAGCTTATGTTTTGTTATTTTATTGTTTACTAGAAATTGGCTAGTGTTATGAAAAACTCATTGGAGATGTTTATTGCCAATTTACAAATATGTTATTGCACACTAGAAATTTGGCTACTATCTCATTGGAGACTGATTTACTAGAAGTTGGCCAGTGTAACGAAAATCTTATTGCAAATGCTTATTGACAAATATATTCTTACAAACTAAAAAGTTGGACAATATATTATTCACAATCTCATTGGAGATTGACTGGAAATTGGCCAGTTTCTAAATTAAATATCTCATTGAAAATTTAGAAGTCTCATTGGAGATTGACTGGAAATTGGCCAGTATCTGCTATAACATCTTATTGCAGATTGACTTACTAGAAATTGGCCAGTATTGTTCTATGTGTATATTGTTCCCAAATGAATTTTTCTACTAATCGATGTTCAGAAATTCTTGGACGACTGCAATTGCTACTATGTTACACATTGGAAATGAAGTGTTAAGCACGAGACTAATGCTGCAGGGGGGGGTGATGTGATGCATGCATCATTGTCCCTCTCAATTGAGATACATTTATTCAAATATGAGATACAATTATTTTGTTGAAAAGGCTAGAGTTGCAAGGAGGGTGTTCAGAATCTCCTCCTTATACGGAGACGTAAGGCACACACTCATGTATAAATATTGATCTCATATGAATAAAGTTTTTAACTCATTTGTGGGCAAACTATTGCATTCTATAAGCTCCTCTTTGTTGTATTCTTCACATTTCTAAAACACAAGCCTCCCATCCGTCAAGGCAACGATAGACGCGTCGTGCTAAAAAATCTGAGTTTCTACATTACCATATCTGTGTGGATTTTGCTCCAAATTCTGACACTCCATGGATTTTGTACAAGTAATAGCTTGAAGCCTAGTATTTATGCTCTTAGAATCCTTAGCATCGAAATTTCTCCCACCATGGGCAGTGTCCTTATCCTGTAGTGAATTTCCAGCACTAGTTATTGGAAGCTGTAGCTGTAGCTGATTTCAGCCATTTCCACTGCCTAAACCACCGTCCGATTTTCACGGAACATCTCGATCACATCCGGTAGATGGAATTTCAATGCATTCAATCATTTTATGTCAATGGAGTTTCTCCATTCTAGTAATTCCATTTCATTATTCTATGCCAATGGAGTTTCTTTGTGCTTCTACCAATAGAATATCATCTGGTACCCATATATATGGTAAATGTGATATTATAGTCAATTCTGTTATTCTATATTATAGTCAATTTTGTTTTCGGGTTGCCCCTAGGGGGCAAACCTTTGCTCATGTGATTTTTTTGGCATATTCTAAGTATATACTGTAATATGCCTAGAATATGCCGAAAACCGCTCCAAACTGGTTGTTGCCAGTAAACTATTGGTCACCTGTGTTGGCGATGGTAGGAGTTCTTGATGCACCTTGTTTCCTTTCTTGTCTTCTCAATGCAACGGACAAATAGTGCAAAAAGGAGGAATGAGAGAGCCGTTGCTTTTATTTCGCATTTTTTCCTTAGAGTTTCTGGTGGTTTGAGCATAGTAGAAGAAAGTTGTTTTTTTATTTCTTTGTACTGAATGATTACTTTGATCATGAAGCTTATAGGGCTTTAAAAAATCTGCAAAAAGGTCTAATTTTACGCAAACTTGTAAAATAAAGGATTCAACTGCAAGGAAGTTTATTTTTATTTAGGCCTCCCATTCTTGGAGAAGATCGATTCTGAAGTCCTTATTCGCCAAGGAACTAGGTATCAGGATGTTTGTCTCTCTTTTTTACTTCTGATACTAGATTTAAAGAAGCCTCTACTCCAGATCTAACCCTCATTGCCATAAATGTTGCCTTTTTAGGTACTAAGCAGACCCTGGTCTTGGTAACAATCCCAAGCTTGCAATCAGGGCTACGGATGTGTGTAAAAGCAGGTAATTTCATTGATGATAGAATTAAGCCGAAAGGAACTCCAGGAATAAAAACACTAAATATGGCATTGGGAAAACAAATCGGTTTACAGAACCGACCTGAGAAAAATAAAAATCTCATATTGTTTGTCATGCAATATGGCACAACTCGATTATGGCACAACTCACATGTGAATCCTGAGGTAAGAAGCCAAGAGCAAGAAGAAAACTATTTTGAAACTTTGCTAAAACTCCATAAGCATGCACAATGGATCAGCTTGATCCAAGCAATGTTGAAATAGGGTTCAGATCGGTGAAGCCGAAGCAGGAATATTGGTTGTCACAGCAATTTTAGTTGCTCTGGCTTTTCTAGCCAGGCTAAATGTTGAGAATAGTATACATCATGGCCAAAAACGTATTTTATACCCAGAATCTTTGAAAGAATTGCCTGAGGATATGACTCGTGATTGGTTGCTTGAAGCAATGGAAGATGCACGAGATAATGGAGAAGATGTCCAAAGGATGACCTCAACATTACACTTGGATGTGTTAAAAAGGTATAATTTTCTAATTTTTGTCAATGTGTGTTACATACACATGATTCATTTCTCGTATCCTTCTAAAATGCAGGCTCGTTTTCATAATTCAATGTGGACTTATGGAAACCATCTTCGAACTATAGAGGTCAACAAAGGTCGTTTGACATATGACTATGGAATTGCTTCTCAATTTGAACAAAAAAGTCAAGCCAATCAACGCCATCGACAATTTATTACCGGTGACCTTAATTATGCTGCAAATTATTGATACTAGTGATGTTGACTTCCGTTCATTTCGTGTAACCATCTTGAGGGCAAAATGGTTTAAAGTTGTTTATAGAGGCAGAAATCAAATCATGGGATCACATCCTTCGGGTTTCTACCAGATTGATTCAACACGGGTTCTTGGAGAGATGAATGAACCATTTGTTTACCCTAAATAAGTTGAACATGTTTTCTTTTTTGAAAACCTTGTTAACCCAACAGGGTGGATTGTAGTCCATGTTGTACCCAGACGCAGACGTCTGATTGATACTACTACATTAGAGCCTATCAATGATGATCAAGAAGATGATTGATGATATCTTAACTTCTCAAATAATTATTTGTCACCTTGTCATTTTAAAGTCAGTTTATTAGCACTTTTTTGTCATCTTATTGTCACCTCAAAGTCTGTTTATTGTCATTTTATTGTCGTCGTATTGACACTTTGATGCCAACTTATTATCGCTTTATATTCACTTTTTTGTCGCTTTATTTTCTCCCTTTTGTCACATTTGAGGCATTCTACTGGCACATCTTATGACATTTTATTATCATACTATGGTCAAATTTATATCATTTCTTTGTCACTACTTTTATTATTCTAAAGTCTGTCTATTGACACATGGTTTTGTCAAAACTTTGTCAGCCTATTGTCACAGTCGTGGCATTTGTTGCCACATTATAATCAGATTTGTATCATTTATTTCAAAGCATTTTTGTCAGTATTAAATCAATTTATTGTCATGTTTTTGACACATGGTTTTGTCAAAAGTATGTCATTCTATTGTCACATTATAGTTACATTTATATCTCTTTTGTCACTTTCTTTTGTCACTATTGCATCACTCTATTGTCACATTTATTGTCATTTGAGTTTCACTAGTTTTGTCATTTTTATTGTCACTTTTGTATCAGTTTTTGGAGATATTATTTTAGCGACAATAAATCGTTGTTCTCTTGTAGTGAATGAATAGCCCCTTAACAGGGGCAATCCAACAAAGCCCTATATACCATTCACACGATTTGATATTAAACAACAAAGACGATCCCAACACGAAACAACCAAATAAAAAATATTTAAACACACTTTCGGGTCACTGGAGGGCAACCACTCGTGCGCAACACCTTGTTCTATGTTGTTTTCATTATAGTTTTTTTTTTCTTTTTTTCTTCTCTTTTTCCCTCCAAAAGTTTTATTCACCAATCATTAAACATATAATCTTTAACATTTAGCAATAAACTCCGCTAAAGCACCTTCTCTCAAGACCCCGAAGGGACCGGAAGAAAGTTTTTGGCAGTACAAACCATTACTCTTATGCTTATAATTGAATTCCCCTTACAAACGTCTTTTATTTGGGTGCATATTCACATGAGGGGTGGCGCAGAGCAGCGGGAGCCTTTTTTCCCCTTCTCTCAAATGTATAATACATGTACCAAATTAGTACTATTAAGTATATTTATTTTAATTTTATAGTATCTCATTGATCTTGCTATACGGTATACCCCAACATGTAGGAGCATATCCCACAAACAAGAATTGCTATCTATGGCCTAAAGCAAGGTATAACTCTTGTATATGCCCATCCAACAGCTCTCGATACCCGAAGACACCCCTTGTGTGAATATGCACTCAAAACAAAATGGGGTTTCTAGAGGGAATTTAATTATAAGCATAAGGGCAATGGTTTGCGTAGGTGTAATGTTTCAGTCTTTTACGTGAGGTTTTAGATCTCCCCATAAAGACAAAAAGAGGAGAAGGATCTGAAAGTGTAAGGAATGATCATCATAATACTATTAATGGATTGTTGGAATGGAACTCCACTCTATGCTAGTAAGCTACACCATAATACTCTTGAATGTCCCAACTTGTTGATGAGCTAATGACTTAGAGCAATAGTTGGACATGTTGTACATGGATCCACGCATTGAATATTTGTGGTGCTTGTTGGCTATATCACTTGCCATTTGCACAATACCAATCTGGTTGCTGAGTTGTAGATCCTCTCATAGCCATACAGGGTGTATCATGTGCTCTATGCGGCTTCTATAATAATGTGGTGGTTGTGTGCGACGAGCATACTAGGTGGATGGTGTGGTTTTCCTTTAGCCATATTTTCTTTAGTCGCCTCAGTCATCCTATCATGATTCTGTTTGCTTTAGCAGGGGTTTTAATCCATATTGGTGAAGACTATAATAGATGTTGATAGGTGTTGCACGCGATGTTGTCTTTCATTTGGGGGTTGCCCACAAAACGCGCACTTACGGTTTGAACGTAGCAGACTTAGATTTTTTGATCAAAAAGAAGAAAACCACGGTTCGAAAAGCTCGAGACCTAATGCTAAGAGAAACAAAAATCAGAAAAATCGGGTGTCTACTCCTGGTCTGGAGTTGTGAGCCTTCAAAGTAGGCCTATCACCTGACCATCCCCATTCACCTCCTGCCCATCTAGCGTGCACCAGGATTTTTAGTTCATTTTTTATGAAGAACACGATTCCGTGGCTTCGGGTGCATGATTTTAGGGCTTCTGTGAGCGAAGTTGGTGCCAAAAGTATGAAGCCGGGCAAAGGCACTAATGGGCAACACACACACACACACACACACACACACACACACACACACACACACACACACACACACACACACACACACACACACACACACACACACACACACACACACACACACACACACACACACACACACACACACACACACACACACAGAGAGAGACAGAGTTACACACACACACACACACGGAGACACGAGTTAAGCCTATGTTTTGATGCACTATGTTCTATGTCTATAGATATTTCTTATAGATAGCTCTTGTCATCCTCCAAGTTGGGGTAGGGATTCATCACAATAATGAACATTCTTTTTGTATTAGGCATGTGGGTAATAAATGCCTATATTACTAGGATGAGTATAAAGTGTGCTAGCATATAAGGGCTACATGTTTTTCCTTATTCAATAGCCTATGAATGTGTAAATAATTATGTGCCTGTGCTCTATTAAACCATATATAATGCATACACTTTGATTCCATTCTTCGAGATTCTTTGATGCTCCAATGCATGCACGCCAAGTGCAAAAAATAATATTGAGGAACATTTTTTGTATTTTCCTAGTTAATATTTATTGAGGAAGCACCACAGCCACGTGACTCCCCTTGCTCAATCAATCCATCTAAGCTTTCTTGAGCAAAGAATGAGCAAGTTTGCACCCACATTCCTTCTTGGCGAATTTGTGGCCATTTTTTTTTGCACGTTCTCTTGAATAATAACTATAGCGCCGCCCTTTCCTCTCAAGGATTCCACTGCTATCTGATCCACTGGACCCAAGCCAAGATCTACCCTCTCCTCCTCACTATTACACCATACCTCCACTTCCTCAACGCCTTACATCGCCTCTTGCACATCCCCGCCCATGTTTTAAACGCCGATTACCATTTTTCCCTATCTTACTTAGATCTAACTCCATTGATCAAACCCTCCCTTTTTCTCCTCCATTCCATTCTTCCTATGGTCAATCCGTCTTTCCTTTCCTCATTCATTCAATGGCTCATATAGGTATGCCCAAAGGTGATTTGAAGCCTGACCAAGATGGGCATTTTGTAGAAGGCAAGCGGGGCATATAAAAAGATCCGAGAATTGAGGCATGCACTTATTTTTATGTCCTGGGGAACAGTCGGCCCGGCTCAATCCTTCAAAAATTCCAAGGAAAACTCCATGAAAAATTTGTTTTGGGATAACAAATTCTTCGAAAGCATAATTGCCATTTTGCATAGACCGCCATGAAGTCCTAGAACCCCTTTGGGAGACAATTTGAGATGCTTTTAATCTCTCGGGCGTAAAAAAAATCAAGTTCAGCTTGCTTTGATTCACCGCTTTTATCAAGCATTCAAACTCTTACTTCATGCACTATTGCTCGATGCGCTTCACTCGGATTTGTATGAAATCTTACCGTTCTTGCAGTGTAAACTTTGTGGGCTGTTGCAACATTATTTATATCGTAAGACGCTGCCCATTTCCCTTTATTCTAATTGAAGAAGTGTGCTTCGCTTAGTCAACTTCAGCCTTAAATTGATGGGTGGAGTTGCACTGCGGTTGCAAACCGCCCCACCGTAAACGAAAGACGCAGACATACCTTGAAGGCCGAGATATGGCGTAAGAGATCCACGATCTCAAACTCGTGCCTCCCATTCGGAAATTGGGCATAATAAGATGGAACTCCATTGATGCCATGGATAGACTATTCTAGAAAGAACAGAGCAATTCTAAATCATGTCGGAATAAATGGATCGATGCCTAGTATGTGCCCTTTGCATTCTAGAAAATTCCTTGCTATGCCCAATCAAAAGAGCAAATCAGATCTAAAACGCGCCTTTAATGGAACAAATGCCACAACCAATGATGCCTCAAACTATTGGTGTAGAGATTCATGTTTGGGTCACAGATTTAGTGTTCTGGGTTCGGAGATTTAGATTTTGAATAAATCTATTGTTGCAAAGAGCTGGAAAGTATCTGCCAATTCTACACAACCTGTAAATGGGCTTGAAGATCCTGTAAATGGGCACGATTTAGAAAAAGGAGATTGAATTTGGTCAAGAACTAAGAATTTTTCCTCTCACTAGCAAAAATGTTTGGACACAAAGACGTGATACTAAAGTCTGAATTATTTTCTGGATCTATTGCTTAGAAAGCAGTCCATCAGGTTTACACCACTTCCATAAAGTTTAATTTTCCTTGGGTAGCCTTGAATTATATTTTGTTGCTAGAAGTTTATCTGAGATTTTATTGAATCGGATTAATAGGGCCACTTTCAAAAATGCATGGCCTGCACCAGGGCTTCAATTACCATAGCTAGAACTCTTATCTGAATAACCAGGATTTAATCCAAAATTCTTATCTGAATAACCAGGATTTAATCCAAAGCTGTGCTCTGTCAGAAGACAGATTTTGACCTTATGTCGTTACCTTGCTGGTGGGCACGGAGATTCTGCAAGAAGCACAGTAAAAAGCAAGAATACATCTAGCCAAAGTTGACCGACCCTTTGCAAAACAAATGCTATACAAAGGAGTCTGCATCAGATGAATTGGCTCACAAAGGTCATGCTTTGTATATGTGTCTGAGTGAAGCTAAAGCTCAGCCCCTTTTATGATGTGGGCGATGGGGTTTATCGGCAGCAATCAAAAGCAAAAAGGGCTTCATGTGCTCGGGTTGAGAAAGAGAAACGTTTGCGGCGGCCTTGGCCGCCGCGATAAGTTTCTTGTAGAACCTAAAATACATTACATGTTTTTGCCTTGATATCAACACAAACAACGCTATGCAAGTAGTCTTATCATCCATAAAAGTTTTAGACAAACATCTAAAAGGCTAGCATTATGGCGCCATAAAGCAACGCTCATAAAGCAACTATATGGACTATGCAACGCAAGCATCCTATGCCATTTCAGTTCATTTCAAATTTGTACTTTGTCAATCTTTTTGGACCTCCTGGTCTTTATTACAAGACATGATTATCAATTCAATAAGGATGTTGTAGTTTCAACTTAGTGTAACTGTTGTTTGAATCTAGAGTTTGATAGCAGATTCGTGCTTCTTGCGTGCCTTTTATGAGATGACTTGTTAGACAAGAGTATGGTAGCACCTCCCATTCTAAAAAATTCTAGAATGGGGCGAGCATGCATGTCTTGCATGCATGCATGCATGCGCGCGCATGCCTTCTCTGGTTGGGAGATCGCTATATTAGGCGAGGTTCTTCATCAACGTCTCATCGGCGCTTTCTCTTCTCTCTCAGAAGTACCTTATTCTCTTTTCTTTGAAACCATACAGGAGGGTTCTCCCCGCTTGGATTGACCAATTTTACGTTTCTTTATGCTGTGGCATGTCCTTTTCTACCTTGCCTCTTCTTTAGCCATAATCCTTTGACCTTAAGCCCTCGATCCCGCTTTGATAACGGTTCTCTTTCTATTCGGGAGGTTTTGTTGTTTTAATCGTAGCCCCATTCTAGGATCCCATCATCCAGGAGCCACCGGATCGAATTTAGAATGGGGCGAAGATGCATGTCTGCATGCATGCATGCATGCGGCGTATGCCTTCTCTGGCTGGGAGAGGTTCTTCATCAACGCCTCATCGGGCGCTTCCCTCTTCTCTCAGCAGTACCAAATTCTCTTTTCTTTGAACCCACCCTTCCCCCTTCTTTGTTTAATGTATTTGTCGCCCGGGCACGCTGCGGACGCCTCTATTTGAAGAGGTTTTGTTTTATTGTCGCATGGCACGCGTTGATCAGCCCCTCCACTTTGGGAGGTTTGTTTTGTCACATTTTTCTAGTGTTGTTGATGTGCGTGTACATGGGTTGGTGAGCGGCAACAGCTCTGAATTTCTCCATTCGTGGGTTTTAACCTCAGCCTTCGTTTGTCAAGCCCCTTGCCGAGAGGCTTATCACTAGGGTTTTTCCTCGAAACCCCGAAAGGGCGGGGTTTTTTAATCCCGGTGATAAGCTTTCGGCAGGCACAGAAGCCAAACATCTATTAGCATTGTATTTTATGGGGTCCAAATTATATAATTGGACATTCCCTTTATTTTTCGTGGGTAGTTTGCATGTGTGCGGCTACCCACTATCCACCATTGTAGAAAATCTGCTGAGATGAATGAGAAGCCTATCTATGGGAGGTTTTTGTTGTTTTCATGGGAGCCCCATTCTAGAATGTTCTCCATGCTTACAACAATGGCAAGAGATTGGCCATGCACTTGCAGCAAGTCCTTGGCTAGATCAATAGCTATAACACCTGCACTGCATCCCATTCCACCAAGATTTAAACTCTGAATATTTCCTCTCATATTGTACCTATTTACAATCATGGCAACAGAGATGGAGTAGGAACAAAAAGGCTGCAATTGACAACCAGTACGTCTATATCCTTAGGCTTTATTCCAATTTTCTCAAAAAGTTCATCCATAGCTCCAAACATGACCTTTTATGCCTCATCTCTGGCCTGCTCCATTGTTCCAGGCCTAGGCATGAAATTACCAGAAAAGCACGTAAATTACTAATATCCCACGATAAATCATGTAATTACAGAGAGATTCTGAACAAGAAGGTAACACACTTATTTATGCAAGTTTGCTGATGGTGAGAAGCACAAGGTTGCTTTATGTGGGAAATTAGTAAGTTATCGTGAGTATGGTGAGGCTGGATATTAGTAAGTTATCGTGAGTATGGTGAGACCTAGGCATGAAATAGAGTGTGAGACCAAACCAGAGCCTCTGTACATCTTGGACCCTCATACTTCTACTATCTACAGAAACAATCAGAAGCAAAGGAACTACGAGCAAGAAGGTCTTGTGTGTGATGAGATAGCAGTAACCAAGCTTGACATATTTTAGATTCACGGATTGAAAAGGTCCTGGAATTCTTCTTCCAAACTGGATTACTATATCATTAGGTTTGGTAGAAGGGGCAAAAAGGGCAACGGTTGAGTCCTGAGATTGGTAAGGGATCGAACCCATTTGTCAATCTGCAAAATTAGATTGGTAAAAAAACAGCTTAAATCATTTAACAGAGCATGTGGCATTATGGAAAGTTATTGGCTGAAATGGAAAAAAAAAAGTGGTTGGATGAAGTGCACAGTATCACTAAATTTCAAAATTTTAAGTACCAAGTCTGATGTAGCAATAGCTTTGACAGATGAGGTAGCTCTGTTTCTAAAAATGTATCTACAAGATGTATATTGAATGAAGATTCGTGGAATCTATGAGGCTATACAAGTCATATTGGAGCACCACCCGGGCTTTGAGTGTGCTAGCAAAGCTAGCAAGAAAAAACAGAATGCAATAAGAAAAACAAGTGACAGTGTCCATTTGCCCATAGCATTTGATCCTGGCCTAAATGGCTAATCTAAAAATGGTCTGCTATACTATTTTCTCGGAGGAGACTTGTTTTCTTGTCGGAAAGATTTTTGATGCCCTTAACTTTCCTGATTTTAATGTTCCTGATTTCTGGAAAAATGATCTCTTCAAGCATAAACTTTGTCTACAATAGAAGTTCATACGGAGCAAGATTCTGAAGGAACTTGCCAAGAAGAACAAGCTTCAACACAACCGCCGAACTTAGGTATTTTGCCATTTTTTCTTAGGTATGTAAGTTATTAATCAGGCTTTATAAATCCAGAGCAAGAAGACGGCATTGTATCCTCTCATGAAGGACATGCAGTTCTTGTTAACACGCTGGACTTAAGGTAACATGCATTATATTGACATTTTAACATGCGTTGTATTGACATTTCCATTTTTTGGTGTTAAAGAAAAAGAAGCCATTTGTATCTCAACTATCAATGAGATGTACACTCAGATTCCAAAATTTATGGCAGAATAAAACAAGTCTAGACAAAGGACTTTTAGAGGTACTCAAAACCTCAATCAATTAGAGAAGCTAGATCTAGTAGTAAAGCATTTACTCGAACAAACTTCTGAGTTGGCTGTCAAAAAACATGCTCACCAAGTAGGGTTTTGTGTATTTGATTTGTTCTTTGATGTTAGCTCCTAGTTGACAAGCTATAAGGAATGAAAAGCTATTATAAGTTCTTGTTGAAAAAGGGGACATGAGCTGGTGAACATAGCCTGATATTCTGCCACTAAAATAGTTAGGAAAAAGTTTGTGTCCCAATTTTGTGTTTGACAAAACTACTAGACCGAGACTTTCTATTGATTGAGGAAAAAAATGCCATGTTTATATAAGTGATTCCAATAATGTATAATGTCTTTTAGCTAGTTTATCATTATCGGACATTAAGATTGCATTGGATTTGCAAAATTTACATTGGATTTGCAACTCCATTTGGAGTTACAATCTACACATTTTTGTTACAGCCATCGCCAAGCAATAGGCATTCATGTTGTTTCCACATCCAGCATAACACGTGCCTGGGCCAGCTTTAGCATATACTTGTTACGTCTAGCAATTAATAAGGAAGATGAAATCTTTGGTAAAGTGAGAAATTGTTAGATAGTTGAGTTATGATGTGGTGCTATATACGATGTTATAGCATTAAGCAAATGAGAAGTAAATCTTGGTTTGGGAACGATAGGTGTTAGTCGAGAAACTACATAAACGGATCTTACAAGTTATAGACATTAACATGCCATGATAAGAGGATATCAGTATATAAAATATAGAGGGGAAGCTGCAGAAACAGGGAACAGGGTAAAACATTGCATATGGAAATGGGGGATTGTTGCACATGGAAATGGGGAACACATTGCATGTAGAAACAGAGTACTATTGAAGGAATTTTTGATAGGAGGATATATATCACAAAGGGGATATCAAACTACAAAATCACAAAAGGGGGATTGTTGAGGGTATGAATAGTGGTTGCAAGAAGTGGGGTACGAATATTGCTTATGTAGAAATGGGTACAAATGAAGAAAGTTTCGAGTACGGGGATATGAAACTACAAAATCACAAAAGGGGGATTGTTGAGGAAAGGGGTATGAATATTGGTTGCAAGAAATAGGTACGAATATTGCATATGTCAAAATAGGGTACAAATGAAGAAATTTTCGAATAAGGGGATAATAAACTACAAAATCACAAAGGGAGATAGTTGCTAGAAAAGGGTATGAACATTAATTGTAAGAAAAGGGGTATGAACATTGCATATCGCAATGGGGAATATAAAAAAAACTTTAAATAAGAGGATACTAATCTACAAAATCACAAAGGGGGGAATGTGGCCAAATACCCCGTTTCTGAAAATCATTGCCATTCCACGAAAAGGGGGATTTTGAGAGGGGTTTTAGGGGGGATTTTAAGGAGATGTGGGCATCGTTTTTGATGTGTTATATAGTTCCAATTCGACCAGCGAGCTAAAGATAACAGATAAGCACATATTACTTGTTTTTTGTTCTTCTAAAAGGACATTAGCACACATTACTTGTAAAAGATGAAACAAGCCCATATTACTTGTAAAAGACGAAACAAGCATACTACTGTAACAGCAGTGGCATGCCCCTATTATTGCCACAGACTTAAGTCCTGCCATGAAACCCTCCGCATAACCAAAAGGGGATGAAGAATAAGTATGCGTATGGCATGTGTGATGGCTATTTTAAGGTGAGGAAAAACAAAAAATGTGGATTTGATTTCAGATCAATGTTGCTAACCTTGAGCACAATCTCGAGCACGTTGCATACTTTGCTCATCGGGAAGGAAGAAGGCATTGCGCTTCCAGATGCCCATATTGGGCATTTGAGCATGCACTTCCATATACCCATTTTGATCAAAAAATTCTATAGTTAGTTGGCTTTACCATTAAGTGTGGCATGCATTTAGTGCTTGCAACTTTTCCACAGTCCAAATGCACTTGGATTCATGTCTAAATGGTCACTATGATTGACTATACACTTCCTACTTTCCAATTGGGCAGTTTCATTCAGAACCTTGCATACTTTATAAAAGAGGCTTACATACTCTATAGCGTGGACCAGTTAGACTAGCATCCCCATAGCTCTATGGCCTAGATTATCACTTATTGCTCATATTAGCCTGCTCATGCACTATCAAAGGCTTCCAACACATCAACATAATCAAGTCCAAATCAACTTTCACTTGCACTTCAACACGTCAACATAATCAACTTACACTTGCCTGCAATTTACTGCACAAAATTTACTAAACATGTAATCGATCTTGCTTCTTCAAATGGGAGGACCCATTATTTCCCCTCCATATGTTACTTGTCAAAATCCTTTTGGGACAGGTTCCAAGTTCATGGTTGGGCTTAGCAACTATTAGTGCAACTAGTAATGGTGCCCAGCATTGCTGGGCGTAAGTTGAGAGCATGTGAATGTTTTGGGCCACAATAACGAAAACCCTTTCCCTTTCCATTTTGCTTTATCCTGCATTTCACTTTTCCCATTTTCTCTATACATTTCTCCTTTTTCTTTTTCTTTACTTCTTTTTTTGCATACATATTTTTTTTTCTCCCCTCCCCTTCCTTTTCCTTTCCCTCTTTTTTTTTTTTTTCGTTTTCCCTTTTACCGAATGTGTTTTTCCCTTCCCTTTTCCTCCTTTCTCCACGATTTCCCTTGCTTTTTTTCCATGACCCTTTTCCCTCTCCCTTTCCCTTTCCTTTTCCCTTTTCCAACCCTTTTTTCGTGCCTATATTCCCTTCCCTTTTCCTCCTTTTTCCACCGTTTCCCTCTTATTTGTTCACCTGCCCTTTTTCACTCCTTTTTTTATGTCGCTGGGCTATAAGAGATTTGCCCAATTTTCTCTCCCTCTTTCTTCCCCTTTTCTACTTTTCTTTTTGCCTTTTCATTTTTCCCTTACCTTTTTTCCCAACCTTTTCTTTTTTTTTGTCCTCTACCTTTTTCCCATTTTTTTTCTCTTCTTTTTTGTTTTCCTTTTACTTTTATTTTTTTTTTCCTTTTTTTCTCTTTTTCATTGTTTTTTTTTTTCCTTTACCTTTTTTTCCTTTTTCTTTTTCTTTTCTTTTACCTTTTTACATTTTCCTTCTTTCCATTTGTTCTTTTTCCTTTTTATCCCTTTCTTTTTAACTCCTCCTTCCCCCCCTCCCCCCCACCTTTTGCTTATTCTTTTTCCACTTTTCCTTTGTTCCCTTTTTACTTTTTTTTCTCTTTTTTCATTTTGGCCTTTGTTGACTTTTTATCCTTTTTTTTCTTTTCTGTTTTTCATTTCCTTTTTTTCCCCATTGTTTCCTTTTTTCCTTTACCTTTCATTTTTTTTTCTCTTCCTTTTTCTTCATCGTGTCCTTTTCACCTTCCCCGATTTCCCTTTTTTGACCGTCTGATTAAGTGAATTTCGTCATTTTTCCTTTTTACCTTCCCTTTTCGTTTTTCTCATTCTTTTCACTTTTTCCTTTTTCCTCCTTTTCTCCTTCCCATTTTCCATTTTCTTTTTTTTCCTTTTTTTTTTTTTTCTTATTTTTATTTTCCCTTTATCCTTTTGGCCTTTTCCCCTTTCCCAACCCTTTTCCTTTTCTCCGTTTTCTTATCTTTTTTCCCTTCCCTTTTCTTTTCCCATTCCACCCCTTTGCCATCGATTGAGTGGATCGATTGAAGTTAAACAAATAAGATGAATTATTGGCCTAAAAGATATGCACACATCATCTTCTTCACCGTTATTCGATCAAATCCTCTAACCGTCCCGATCTTAGGCAAAGATTGAAGACACTGCTTTTATAACATCTTATATAATAAAAAATATAGCGGTGTCTTCCATGGAGACCTAAATCTAAACGGTTGAGGATTCGATCGACCAATCAGTGAAGATGACATGTGCTTTGACTTCAACCAAGATTAACTCAATCCTTTCAAAAAGGGTGAAATGGAAAAGGGAAAAGGGAAAAGAAAGGGAAAATGGAGAAAAAGGAAGGGGGGGGAAGGACAAAAAGGAAAGGGAGAAAGGAAAAGGGGAAATAGGAAAATAAAAAAAAAAAGGAAAAAAGACAAAAATAGAAAAAGGAAAGGGAAAAGGAGAAAAGAACAAAAAATAGAGTAGAAAGGAAAAGGAGGAGAAAATGATAAAGGGAAGGCAAAAGGGTCAAGGAAAAGGGAAGACAAAAAAAAAAAGGAAAAGGGAAGGAAAAAGGAGAGAAAAGTGGAGAAAAGGGAAAAAAAAAAAGGGAAAAAAAAATGGTCAAGGAAAAGGGAAGGCAAAAGGGCCGAAGGAAAAGGGAAGGGGAAAAGGGAAGGAAAAAAAGAGAAGAGAAAAAAAAAATGGAGAGAGGGGTTGGGAAAAAGGGATTAGGAAAAGAGAAAGGGAAAGAGAAAAAGAAAGGGCCAAGGGAGGGGGAAATGGAAGGGAAAAAAGGGAAGAGAGAAAGGATTGGGAGAGGAGGAAAAGGGCCATTGGGAAAAGGAAAAGGGAAAAGGGAAGCAAAGGGAAGGGAAAGGGAAGGAAGAAAAGGAAAAAAAGAAGGTGAAAAGAAGGGGGGGAAATAAAAAAAGAAAAACGGGAAAAATGGGGAACGAGAAAATGAAAAATTGAGAAGGGAAAAAGAAAAGGAGAAAGACGAAAAGGAAAAAGGAGAAAAAAACAAAAAAATAGAGTAGAAAGGGAAAGGGGAGGAGAAAATGATAAAGGGAAGGCAAAAGGGCCGAAGGAAAAGGGAAGACAAAAGGGCCGAAGAGAAATGAGAAAAAGTGGAGAAAAGGGAAGAAAAAAGGAAAGGCAAAATGGCCGAAGGAAAAGGGAAGACAAAAGGGCCAAAGGAAAAGGGAAGACAAAATGGCCGAAGGAAAAGGGAAGGGGAAAAGGGAAGGAAAAAAAAAGAAGAGAAAAAAAAAATGGAGAAAGGGGTTGGGAAAAAGGGCTTAGGAAAAGAGAAAAGGAAAGAGAAAAAGAAAGGGCCAATGGAGGGGCAAATAGAAGGGAAAAAAGGGAAGAGAGGAGGAAAAGGCCCATTGGGAAAAAGGAAAGGGAAGCAAAGGGAAGGGAAAGGGAAGGAGGAAAAGGAAAAAAGGAAGGTGAAAAGAAGGGGAAAAATAAAAAAAGAAAACGGAAAAATGAGGTTTTAGAAAATGAAAAATTGAGAAGGGAAAAGAAAAGGAGAATGGGCAAACGAGAAAAGGGAAAAAGAAAAAAAAAAGGAAAAAAACAGAAAATAAAATGGAAGGGGGGGGAAAGGGGGAAAGAAAACACAACGAATGTAATAACAAAAAAGGGAAAAAGGAAAGGGAAAAAGGGAAAAGGGAAAAGGGGAAAAGGAAAAAGTAAAGGGCAAAATGAAATGGGAGAAAAGGAAAGGGAAAAATAGAAAAGGAAAAAAAGGAAAGGGGCAAAAACATGAAAAGGGCAACGGAAGAAATGGGATAGTGGAAAAAGGTAAATGAGAAAATAGAAAAAGGAAGGATGGAAAGAGGGGGAAAAAAATGGAAAGCAGAAAAAGGCAAAGGGGAAAGGGAAAAAACTTGGGGAACCTTGAGGGAACTGGGAAATGCAGTTGAATGCTCTTAATTGTGCTATCTTAAAAATGTGAGTTCATTTAAAAATTGCTCCAATGTATCATTTATCGTTCCTAGCTATGCCCAGCAACGCTGGGCTCCATTTCTAGTTATAATATAAAGATGTAGGTCACTAACTTTCTAATCTAATGTAAAGTTAGACCCTTGTCAAAAACAAGGGCGAGCAAAAGCAATAGAACCTGGCAGACTGGCCTATGCAGACTGTCAATGGTAGGAGTCAGCCAGAATAACCTAGCATACACCATGTCTAATGTCTACTCCACCTGCTTTTTCAATGTGAAAAAATCTAGCATGGATCTCAAAATACAAATTCTCTTACTATTAGGGCCATGTAGGTCTGTACTCACACTTTTAATATAGTACCAAATTCATGTTAAGATCAAGGAGGAAAACGTGGGAACTTGGCGACCCTAGTCGCGGTAGGCGGCCAAATCTATGCTTATTAGGGTCCAAAAATCCATTAATTAATTAATCGCTACAAAGTGACAATCCGGCCATCGCTAAACCTAAAGCATGACCACATGAGGGAACATGTTATAAATAGTGATGTTGCTTATACCGCATTTAACTTTGGAATATATAAATTGCAGCTTGTGATCCAAACATGACAATTGACGATCCAAATTTTCTTGAACCGAACATCCTCACCACACCCTTCATTGACTTTGCAATCTATGCCATACCTTCATTGGATATGCTATTGTGAGAGAGATCCCGATGAACCAATCGTGAGGATTTCAAGGAAATGTGAATTCATCTTGCCTTTTAGAACATGTAGGTATTAGGGAAGATCTTTTGAGGATATAGAAATGGTGAATGGTTAAAGTACAGCGTCAAGAATTTGTTATTCCTTTGGTCAGGCTTTTTAGGCCACTCTTTAATAATTCTGATGAAAATCGGCATTCACTTGACACTGCATTGGTCCATGATTCGTGATAGCTTGGCCAGTCAGTGTATTTTGCTTGAGCTACCTCATTGCAGACTTTCCAGAGTGGCTTGAGCTAGTTTCATAACTAGTTTAGTAACTGGGGTTGGTAAGAATATGTGGCACTAGGAATGCAGCCATCCTTAGTGCTAGTTTGTGACTCCTATTAGTACAGTCCTGTTAGCACAATGAGTATACATTGCTGAGTATACTTCAATTGAGCTGAAGATTCGAAAAAATCATCAGTTTGACAGTCTGTTCTATGATTCCTATTAGCATGGTGAGTGTACTTGAATACACTTAGCTTGACCTACAGATCTCATGCATGTGTGTAGTGCCTTCAGCTGGTGTCATCCTTGTGTATTCTATAGTACATTCTATATATAGGTCCTTGTGTATTCTATAGTTATTCTATGGTTGTTTGGGATAGTAATCTATATATGGTTTGGGATTCTAGAGGTAAATCGTATAACAATTAGCTTCATCGGATATAATTACAAGAAAGCTTATTTCGTATCAAATGAGAAAATCAATTCTATTTAAACCGTAAAGGGTTGCAGGACATTCATGAAAACTTGAAACGGAAAGCATAAATTTATTACCTGCATTACTTAAATTATTTGCATGGAATCGAAAGCATGGAATTTACCTGTTGTTTGCGAAGCTCCAGTCCTTCCAACAACACTGGAGTGCAAATTGCCATCTATCTGCAATGTTTTGGGCACCCATGGTATGAACGGACAGTGCTGACGTGCTAGTATATATCATGGAAGAAAGAAATATGTGCACATATCAGGTAAGTGCCCGAGGACCGAGCTGATCTCGACGATCCATGATCTCTTGAAGGTATGATCCCAACCTCCGCACCAGGAGCCCCAGGCTCAAAGATCTCATGCGGTGGGCTGGTGATGAATCGGCCAAGATAGCGCATCCGGTCGTGATTGCCGACAACTCGAAGGGTGTGGCATTCGCCTTCCACGCCCAACCCGGTAGCGCCGACAAAGCCTCCCGACGCTGGCTCCCCAATCCATCTCCAATTGCCCCAATTCGGAGATGGTGTGCAATTTAAAGCGGATAGAGGCAATGGCTTCGTTTTTTTCATGGGTAGATGAGTGCCAGGTAGCATTGCGGGCCCCACCCAACATGGGATTTATGTAGCATTGATAATGTGCCGTCTTGACCTGTTCAAGAGTGCTGGCATCCCATAGCTTGCTGATAAAGCATGTTTCAAGGTACCGGCTCGAGATCGCGCCGACCGCTCTCTCGCTTGCACTCCGATGCACCTCGGGGTTCTCGCGACATTCCATCCGCCGTACCATTGAGTTTCTTTTGCCGGGGCAGACTTTTAGGCGTTGAGGCCCCATTGCCACAGTGTAAGCGAGATTACGAAGACGAGTATCGTCCATGCTGACCACCTTCTGGAAGTAGACGATGTGTCTGTCAAGGACCCACCTTTGAAAAGGCAAGAAACATGTTTCCCCGCAATGACCGTATGGGACCGTGGATCACCCTGTGGCCCCCGGCCAAGTAAGCTTTCTCGCATTACGCTCCAAGTCATTCCAAGTGGCGAGAGGGAAAACACTGGCCCCCGACCTAACCCTGTATACAAAAAAACACAGTTCTACTAGCACCTTGAATAGGTGCGACAGGACCTAAATCATGTACCGCTTTGGGCTATTATTCCGTGATTGTATAGAATACCTTCCAACCCATTCATGGCTCGCGAATGGAATTGTCCCAGTTCATGGCCGATGGGAAATCCACCCCCAAATATTTGTAAGCGAACACCACTTCAACATTTTGGCCACGATAAGTGAGGGTTGGGGCCCTTGGCTGGCATATATATATATATGCGGACGATACGAGAACTACCTTGGCCTTGGCTAAAGTTGACGCGCATCTAAATTGAGACGGAGAAGATGCATTCAAAAGAGGGAATCAAGACCTTCAAAATGTTTCACATTTCGTGTATTTGCTGAAAAATACCTTTACCGATTCAAGATCATTCTTTACATGTGGTTTTCTGCATTTCATGTTCAAATTGGCAAGCTAAATAGAACCAAAACTTTTCAACTAGCAGTAAGGCAGGCTTGAGGAATGGGTTGGGTTGGTTACAGAGTTGATGGAGGTTGGAGGAGGGAGGGAAACTTGGGGAATGGTTGGAATGGTTGCAGAGTTGGCAGAGGGAAGGAAACATACATTACTACGTTTTGGCCTTCCTAAATTCTTTGTTTGTTGCAATTCATTGAAACCATATACACTAAGTAAGGTTATTTTTTAAGTCGAAATCAAAATTGGACTAGATGGATTGACATCATTGCGACCACAAGCATGGCCTGTTCACTTACAACAAATATATCGCAATAAATTTTTTACCTTGCCATTTCAAATTGTTTCATCAGAAGATAAGGTTAATTATGCATCATGGCAATTTTCTTAGTCTTAAAAAAGGGATGTGCATATGTGACAACTTAAATACCAATAGTAATAATTGCAAGTTAAAACTAGAAATAAATATGACTCACTCTAGGTTATGCAACGGTGAAAGTAGTTCAGCCCAGTGTCAACATTCGAGTTTCCATGATCGCAAACATATTACTTGTTAATTATAACCACAATGTCCTCCGTAATTTCTCAATATTCGTTATATGCTTCATAACCACCAAGTTGTCGTCACCATTCTTCTGTGTGGGGAACACACTTATGGTTTTATCCTAGAATCTATGAGGTGTGTTATGATGCATTTGGTACCCACTCTTCATAAACTACGAAGCTAAGTTTGACAAATAAACCAGGAGAAGCCTAATTTCTAGATTCATTTGGGCATGCTTCTTCACAGACGTTGGTAAAGGCCTCAGTAATACCTCATACTAAAAGTAGATGTAAACATGGTAAGGCCTCTGTTATACCTCATACTAAAAGTAGATGTAAACAAAGCCTGATTGAAGTAGGACAAGTTTGCTTCTTTTCTTGTATGACATTGTTGTTGTAGCAAGTTCCATTGAGCATCTAATTTAACCATTAATGATGTCATCATGTAGGTTGTCTCATGCATTTCTTGTGTGTCTAAGCAGATAAAGTTCGTGGTAGATGGCCAGTGGAGATTTACTTAGAAATGGATTCCATAATAACATCCTTAGCATAGACCTCTAAAGATATTTATTGCTCAATAGGGTAACTAAATCCACCAATGCTCATAGGCAAACATTTTTTAAAATCTGAAGAGACTATTCCATCTATTTATTATTTGTTGTCTAATTTGTTGTCTAATATAGAGTACCTGTTCTTGGGCCAAAACTACCTCATAAGTTCTATTCCAATTTCTCTTTCCAGTTGCACTCAAAAATATTATGTTGATTGACAAAACTCAATTACTGGACAAAAGGTATAGACAACATATGTGCTGATTCTTTCAAATATTGTCTACCAGGTGTTATTTTGCTGAAGCAAAATCATGGATCGTGAACATCATGTACTTCATTCTGGATTTGAGGAAGATGTATATATTGAACAGTCACTATTGTTTGCGTGCAAAAGAAGAGAAAACCTGTTTCCAAAAAGTTAAATGGGCGCAGCTGTTACAATAACAAAATCGAGCATGTTCTAATTGATTATGGAAGGTCTGTAGACTCCAACATGTAAATTACATTAAATTCATCTCACTAGTTGTGCATATTCTCTTGCATATGAATGATTTACCAGTGCAGTACTAAAATTATTTGAATCTCCCAAATTCAACCTTATAACCTTTTGTCAATGTTCTGCAGAGATCTTGAGGTATGGCAGACATGGGAGCTCTAAGCAAATGTATCCATGGACAGGAAGTTGCCACATTCAGAGTTCACTTGACGGAGCAATATGCTGATTTGCATCATGTCATGCAAGAGCACTCCAAATCAAAATCCATGATTCCTCGCCAACTTGTACTAATCACATTGAGACACTGATTCTGTTGAGATCTACCAAGGGACATCATGTAAAAACAGGACCCTCAAGCAACAAAATTGAAGGAATAGAAGAGTAGGCCAGCACACTAATGAGGTTTGCAATGTAAAAGCTAGGATGCTCGCGGGGCGACAAGGTAGGTGCTTTATATGGTGAGACTGCATGGGTGCTCTATAACAAATCATAAAGCTGCATTGGAAATGTTTGCGGAGCCAACAAAATGTGCTATAGAGATTCAAATCAGCATTAAACTATTAAGGGAAATTGGGTAACCTTTATTGCAAGTGTAAAAGATTGCAACTAGCAACATGTTGTAGCATTACCTAAGACATCACATGAATGACAATTGGAGAGTAAAATAATTGTTGGTGAGAATGTTCAAGAAATACCTGGAAGTAGAAGTAAGAACAGAAAAAGTACACCTAGTGTTTTCTGGATCACTTGGTAGGATATGCATGCCATCCTTGGAGAAGCATAATTCCTAGTTGCTTCAAATTTATGCTTCAAAATGTGATCTTTTCATGTTTTCAGGTTCCCTGTGACTGTATATATCTAGAGCTGAGATGATAGACGGCATATCAACCACGCTATGTGGACTTAAACCCTGGTGAACGAGGATATGAGCAGAAGATACCAAATTTTGAAGCCAATGTCCATTTGTATTGAACACAACTTGCATGTGCTCTAAATAATTTCTACGTTTCTTCAAATCCAACTTCCTAGAGTGGAATGTGCTCTAAATCATTTCTACTTCAAATCAAACTTTCAGTGGAATGCGCGATACATATAATGAATCATGAACATCGTCCCTAAGGGCACTGCAATCCCAAAGAGATATTCTTCTTTGAACTTGCATCATCCCATTGTACTTCTGATAGACCATTTCTAAGTTCATTGAAAAGTCCACTACCTGGTATGGTCAAAATGTTCTTAGAAGAACGATAGGTAGATAGAAGTTCCTTATTTCACAACCGTTGCTCCCCAACATTAGACAGGTATGTGAAAGCAAGCACTGAATTATAATAAAATACACACCTTCCACGGTGCAAGAATGTATGTATGCATCTCCAATGAACTAGATAACTCAAATGGCAGTTCACGATTGAGTTTGCACTTAGATTCATCCCCTTGATAGATCATGCCGCTAAAAAGTAGCTTCCAAAACTACCAATTCGGGGAAGATGCAGAGACGATGTCGCACTGCGACCGAAAAACCCAGAAAACATTATTAAATATTCAGTGAGAGTCTAAATATTCAGTGTGATGCCATAAGTCGAAAGCAAAAATTCAGGGCGTCGGCAAACCGGGTTCTAATTTGAAGCTTCATATATAAATGAGCAACTTCAAAGCACGAACAAATGCTGCTCATTATTCTGCATCGTTATGTGCAACTATTTGGGCCCCAAAATGTGGATTCAGTTTAAACTACAGAAGAAAAAGAAAACACGGTTAGAACAATAGGACTTAACAAGAATTAGAAACGGAAATCAAATCTCCGAATCCTAGCTAACAAAACTCTGAGATTCTTTTGCCGTAAATCTTCTGTGGGTTGACTTCGTTTCGGAGAATCGGCCTGCGAAGGAGCTCCAGATGAAAAGCTCCAAAAAAAAACTAGAAAATAAAGAAAAAGAAAAAGCCGCGAAGAGAAGGAAGCCGACACACGAAGGAGTGGGAAGGAAATTACTGGATTTTTAGAATTTTCAGAATCGTTGATACCGAAAATAAAAGATCTGATCGACAAGAATTTTTTTAGCTTACATGGCACAACATGTGGTATATCCGAATTAAACAAAAGGGGGCTTCGGGTTAGGCAACCCTCACGAAAAAAAAAAAAAAAAAAAACAAAACCATGTAGCCTAAAACAAAGCCAACGCCAAGTCTGCAGACCCCGCCTCTGCCTGCAAATCTTTAGTGTAAACCCTCAAACCTGGGTGTTAAGGGCGATAACGCCCTAACCCTCGGGTGTTCACTGGAAAAAAAATTTGGACCATGTGGCCACATGGCACGCATGTGACCCGAAGTTTTTTTTCCCACCAACGTCCTCGAGTCACAGGGCATTATCTAGACACCTTAACGTCTTTGTCCTCAGCATTTAGCTGTAGGTTTTAATCTCATACGTCGATCTTTAGATGTTATATGGGTGTAAAAATCGCTTAGTGGGGTACAACTTTTGGCGGCGTTTTAAGCACTTTGGTCTTTGAACCTTCGACGACGTCGGCTTCGTCACACCTTTCTCCCTCTTTTTTTCCACCGGGCGAAAACTCGGATCGCGTTCTCCGCTGATGATGGAGGCATGGAGCCAGATGATTTTCACAAAGATCGAGGTCATTGCAATTCGTGGGTGAAGCCCCACGAGGAAGAAACTTGGTTGAAAAAAATAATGTCACGGATCGAGATTGGAAATCTGTTTGGACAAAGAAGTTGAACAAGGGAAAGATAAAATGGCACAGGTAAAGGAGCATCTTCAAGAGAAGTTGGAAACATCACCGAAAAATCTACAAGAATTGTCACAACAAAGAAGTAAGAAAGCAACCGGCCCTTGCTTTTGCGTTTGAAAATTGTACTAGATCAATAGTTGCATCCGAGGAACACAAAGTAAAACCGGATTTGCATTTGTTTGGCAATGCCAACGATACCATAAGAATAGACAAGTAAAAAACAGAGGGAGATGGTGTAGCACATGTTAGGAAAATTGAAAATGAAGGCAAAGCCAAAGTTGCTACTGGATCAAATGAGAATGTGCATGTGATGAAAACATAAAAACCTTAAAGAAAAGACAGAGTTTGGAAAATCAGTTTTACTTATCACAAAGAATTTGGAAGCTGGTGGGAAGTGAGTTGAAAGGCAATGAGAAGACCTCAAGGAAATGTGAAAATGCCGAGAATGGGTTTTTAAGATTGCCACAAATGATTTGGCTACAAAACGAGGAGGAGTTCAAGCTTAATCCAAACTGTGGAGTTGAGGCAGAATTAAAGATTTGGAAGACCGTCCAAATGGAAACTTGGCAGTGAACAAGGTACAAAAAGCAATGAACTTACATCCTGCATATAATGAAGCGGTCAAATGTAAAAATCAAACTTGAGGAGGAGTTAAAAGTTCTCAAAGAAGAACAGTAGAGACTTCGCATTTCTACATAAACAATTTGTGGAAGCTGAAAATGGATACTCCCGCAACATTTAGCATCTCTACTATTATCTGAGATAAGTTGTTAGTGTAAGATCCATTTTATACATGTGCAAAGATGTGGTCTGGAATTTCACTAAAGCTTACAAGGTGTTAAGTTTAGCAATTGAATTGCCAACATGAGTATCATATAGCTTGTTGTTCATTGTTGAGAGGAGGACAATGTATTCATGGTTGCCCGAAAGGTGCCAGAGGGTGTATTTGACGGAAGCTAGGTTTTTGCCCCTCTGCAGGTGCTTCAAATAGTACACCAAAAAGGATGTGTTAATCCATCCTGCAATTGAGGTCTCACCCTCAGTGGTTCAAAGAAGGACATTGGCTTCATTTGAAGATGCACAACACCAAGCAAAGTCCTATAGGAGTATCAATTGCG
The DNA here is from genome assembly GCA_021234155.1 of Isoetes taiwanensis. Taxonomy (NCBI): domain Eukaryota; kingdom Viridiplantae; phylum Streptophyta; class Lycopodiopsida; order Isoetales; family Isoetaceae; genus Isoetes; species Isoetes taiwanensis. The sequence goes on from JAJEKV010000719.1 coordinate 62,046, forward strand.
ATCGATTTGAATGTAACAAAATATAACCACCACCACCAGTCCAAGAAGCTGTCCAAGAAGCTATAGAAGAAGTTGTAAACACAGCACCAGTTGTAAACACAGCACCAGTTGTGGAAAAAACAACAGACCCGAGTGTACACACTGAAGCACTTAAAGAAGTTGAGGGAGTAATTCCATTGGATGAGGGCAACTTGGGTGAATTTTTGTCAAAAGGAAAGGGCAGAAGAACAAAGAGGGGTAAGCTGGAGGATAGCAAAGAAGTTGTTCATGCTACAAGAAAGAGAACAAGAAGCAAAGACGTTGGAAAGATGCAGGAAGCAAAGTCTCAATCATGACACCACACCTATTAAAGTGTTTTTCAAGAAAATGCAGAATCAGGCCCTCAACTTTGGTGAGCCCCGATCTTCAACAAGTGATTAATGCCCTTACAAAACCCGAAAGTCAAGTGGGAAGTGTCGCCAAGGCCACAACTTAGTGTTGCTTAAAACATTGAATATTATTGATTTTCTTTTGTTGCATTCATCGAGGATTACCATTGATTTTGTTAGGTCGAGAATCCTGATGTTGATACAGAAAGGTTTCCACATTCAACCCATTTTTCATTTTCATCTTCATCTATTTATTCATGTAATAATTCTGTTGTGTAGGTATTCGGGATGTTCCAACGCATTTCTAAATATTGATTTGGCGGCAAAGAAAAAGATAAACTCATTGTCTTGGATTTAAATGGTGTGTTGGTAAAAAACTTTTGGTGCAAATGAAACATACTTGGAATCAGGATTGACAATGACATACACTAGCAGAAAGAAAGTGATATTCAGACCAGAAGCAGTGTTCTTCATGAAGACTTTGTTACAAAAGTGTTGTGTTGGTATATGGTCATCAATGCAACTCTCTAATGTGGAAGATGTGCTGCAAGTACTATGTCCAGATTTGAGGGACATATTTCTATTTGTATGGGGACAGGAAAAATGTGTGAAGACCAGTTTTTCCCACCCTGACAAACCTGGCTCTCTAGTCATGATGAAGCCACTTGGGAAAATATATGAGTCATACCCAAGATTCAAAGGTAAGACTTTGCTTCTTGATGATTCATTATACAAGTCTTACCTTAGCAGCCCCTGGAAACTTCTGCTAGTACCTGCATTCAAGATGGATGTCTGTGATGAAGTGCTAACAGTACTCACCCTAAAGATAGAAGGAATACTTGCGGTGCCAAGACCGAGGAAAAAATGAAGTTATCGGGTGAAGAACACACACAATTGCATGCCACGGCCTATGCGGATAGAAAGATTATGAAGTTATGCTTGAAAGACTTTTCGGAAAACAATTGCAGCTTGTGCACCCTTGTGAATGAGGAATTGAAGAAGGTTTATGGTGATGAAGATTGTTATCCTCCATTCGTGATTAAGCTTTTGAGACATTTATGATTATTGGCCGATTGTCGTTTATTTAGGCCAAGGAATCCTACACTTTTCATGTACCATCTTTATCTTATATTAATTTAAGAATGTTTTTGCTATATTGTTTATATAGTTCAATGGAGACTTGTCTATAAGTTTTGCTATATTGTTTATATCTAGTTCAATGCCGACCGCAAGGGGTGCTTAAAACTTATCAAGTGCTTAAAAAATTGCTTGCAAGTGCTAGTCGGGTACGAAGTCTTAATGTCGATAATCGCTATCGTTATGATTGGTGGACAGTTACTAAGTATATGTAGTTGCTTAACGCTAGAAAGCCATTGCGAAGTGTTAATGTCATCAAGTGCTTACCGTCATGCGATTAAAAAGTGCTTCTTTGTTATGCTATATAAGCTGTTTAAAGCTAGCTGTTCATTGCATAAGTGCTCGTGTTAACCGCTGCTTCACAAGCACCGCTTGAAACTAATTAAAGTGCTTAGTGTTTGAGCTAGAGCCTTTATGTTACATTCAAGCAGAATTTGAATGGACTGTACAAGAATTCAATGTTTTGTCACCTGCATGGATAATAGAAGTAAGAACATCAAATGAATTCATTCTTTACATAATGGAAAAAACAAAATGTGAGACAAAACAAAGAACAAGGTAGATAAGTATATGCATTACTATTCTTTCTTCACTTTGGTTTACAGTTCGAGAACAGTTCTGAATAGTCGTATTTAATTAAAGTGGGACAAATCTTGAATTTTGGGACTCGGACTGAAAATGGGACTCACACACCATAAAAGAAATTTCTGAATTGATTGCTTGAATAGAATTACACGACACACATAGAATTGGGTTACTTGTTTTCCTCATAAATTTTACAAACCACTAGTTGAGAAAGTTTTTAAACTTCTCAATATTATGTACCCTCATACAATGATATAGCATGGAGGTTGCTCATGGCCTTGTCCATCTCCCTTCTTGGGATCTTGTGTGTGTTGTCCTTTGCAATGTGAGAACTTGGATATGACCATACCACACACTCCACCAATTCCCTCCTTTGAGGGTCAGCATGATTTGCCCTCCACTTCTTCTCCCAGCAGTCAGTGTATTGCTCCTTCAAGTTGCCCTTTTTGTGTCTCCCAATGGGCTCCCAATATTGAATTTGGAATCCAGGACGCAACTCCTCTCCATCAGGCATAGTGGTGGTTACATTAGTGAGTTTATAAGTATCATAGTATGATGTCTTATTAATGAAGCAAAAACTTTATCATTTACAGATGGAAGTAGAATCAAAATTTTTTTTACTTTCAAAATATTTTCAAAGCCTGTTTGGCTGTACATCATAACAATCTTTTTGAAAATTAAATGCCCGGAGGCTTCAACTATTCACAATAAAAAAGCCCAGAGGCTTGCAGTCATATGGTAACAAAAAAGCCCGTAGGCATCTGGAGGCAAGCTGGAGGCAAGAACAATTAAAAAAAAAAGAGCTGGAGGCTCTAACAAGCTGCATCACCATCTGGAACACAAAAAATTAATAAATAACCGTTAGTTGATTGATCAAGAAAACAAATAAAACATGCATGTACCATTTATCAGCGCCATGAACTCCTCGAATTCAGCGGATTCGTCTTCAATTTCTTCAGCTTCGGCTTCGTCAGCTTCGACTTCTTCTTCTTCACTAGACCACTCGTTCTATGAGGAATCCCCTTCCTACCCTTCAAGAACAGCCGTGACATACTCCTGCGCAGAAAGTTTTTCCGATTCCTCATTTTCTGATTCCTCATAAGAAGAATCAGAAAATGAGGAATCGGAAGAATCAGAAAATGAGGAATCAGAATAAGAGGTATCAGAAGAACCGGAAGGATTTAAGGCAAGTAGAGTGGGTAGTGGAGGGAAGAGTGGAGGAAATACCCTATTGAGGCAGGCCAAAAGCGCCCTCTTGGAGGTCACCTCCCTCCCTCACTAGCTGTTCGCTTCATGCTTGCTTCGACGAAGGATTGAAGTAGGGCGAATGAATTGAAATAGAGCCAAAGGAATTGAATTGGGCGAAGGAATTGACAATGGGCGGAGAATGGGCGGACAATGGGCAGAGAATAGGCATGAGCTTGTAAGAAGAGCTTAAATCCTATGATTAGGCCTAGTGCTTAAATCCTATGCTTAGCGCCATTGTCTGAAAAAAAAAACCTCACACGCCTTGAACAATTAATTCGTGAATGTCAGCTTAAATATTTCGTATGACCATTGGAATTGATACATGTCACATCGAGGAAATGCCTTGACACTATACTTTTGCCAAGAATATTGGGATAGTGATAGTACCAAAATAAATAATTGAATGTTATTCCAATGTCACAAATGTACATTCTTAAACAACAATTCAATCTTCATTTCGAAGTACGTGTCCATGCACACCACCCTTGTGCATCCTCACTATTATCTATATCTATCTATCTATATATATATATATATATATATATATATATATATATATATATATATATATATATATATATATATATATATATATATATATATATATATATATATATATATATATATATATATATATATATATATATATATATATATATATATATATATAAAATTAACAGATGGATTTGACCAAGTATAAGCTTTACTGCTCCACGGTATAAGCTTTAGCTTTAATTTGACCACTGTTCAAAAATTATGGAGTTGGTATGATAGAAAAGTAGTACTCAAAATAAAGTTTGACCAGAATTTGGGAAACAAACTGAGTTTAGGAGCTTGGCATACAAATTTAAGAATGTGGACATGGAAGATAGAGACATGAACATGCATGTACATGGAGGCATTTCCTCGATGTGACATGTATCAATTCCAATGGTCATACGAAATATTTAAGCCTGAACACTATACTTTTGCCAAGAATATTGGGATAGTGATAGTACCAAAATAAATAATTGAATGTTATTCCAATGTCACAAATGTACATTCTTAAACAACAATTCAATCTTCATTTCGAAGTACGTGTCCATGCACACCACCCTTGTGCATCCTCACTATTATCTATATCTATCTATCTATATATATATATACTAGAAAAGGGCCAGGCGGGCCGGCCCTTTCTTCCACTCCCTCCGTGGGCCTCCCGGCTCTTCCCTCTTCTCACGTTTAGCCCTTTGGCCATCTCTGCCCTCTCTCTCTTCTCTCCTATCTCTTCTCTCCTCTCTCTTCCCTCATCTCCCTCTCTCTCTTTCTCTTCTCTCTCCCTCTTCCTGCTTTTCTCTCCTTTTGTCTCTCTTTCTCATTTTTTAACCTCTCTTCTCCGTATTTTCTGTCCCCTCTCTCTCTTCTCCTCTCCTCTCTCCATTTGTGTCTATCTTCTCTCCTGTGTCTCTCTCTCTATCTTCTCTCTCTCCTCTATCTCTCTCTGTCTCCTTACGCTTTAAATCTTCTCTCTCCTCTCTCCTCTCTCTTTCTCTCTCCACCCTCCTCTCTCCCTCTCTCTCTCATCCTCTTTTCTCTCTTTGTCTCCTCTCTCTCTGTTTCCCCCTCTCATCCCTCTCTCTTCTCTCTCTTCTCCCTCCTCTCCTCTCTCCTCTCTTCCCTCTCTCTCTTTCTCTCTCTCCTTTTTCTCTTCTCTTTACTCTCTCCTCTCCCTCTTTCTCCTCTCCTCTTTCTCCTCTCTCTCCTCTTTTCTGTCTCTTCCTCTCTTCTCTTTCCTCTCTCTCTCTCCCCTTTTCCCTCTCTGTTTCTCCTCTCTCTCTATTTCCCCCCCTCCTCTCTCTTTCTCCCTCTCTCTTCTCTTTTCTCTCTCTCTCTCCTCTCTCTCTCTCTCCTCTCTCATCTCTCTCTTCTCTCTCTTCTCTTTCCCCTCTCTCTCTCTCACTTTATCTCACTCTCTCTTCTCTCTCTTCTCTCCTCTCTGCTCTCACTCTGTTCTCCTCTCCTATATTTTAATATATGTTTTATATGTCATCATATTTTAACTTGTATATATGTTTTATGGATATGTCAGAGTGTCTCATAAATAATATGTATGTATGCATGTATGTGTCATGTATTATAAGATATGTCATAATTTTGTGATTGACCATCATTTTATATGTCATGTAAATATGTGAAATATATATGCATATATGTTGTAAACAACCTTAAATAATAAATATGTGTTTTGACCGTATCTCTCTCTCTTCTCTCTCTCCCTCTTCCTCTTGTCTATCTTCTCTCACCTCTCTCTTCTTTTCCCACACCCTCTAAATATCTCCTCTCTCCTCTCTCTTCCCTCTTGCTTCTCTCTCTTCTCTGTCCTCCTGTGTTTTTTTCTCTTGTTGTCATGGGCAATGTCGTCTCTTCCTCGTCTCGTCTCGTCTCGTCTCGTCTCGTCTCGTCCCTCTGTCTCTCGTCTCGTCTGCAAATCTATACCTCTCCTCTCGTCTTTGTCTCTCCTCTCTCCTTGCTCTCTCTTTCTCTGCTCCTTCTTCTCTTTCTTCTCTCTCCTCCCATATTTATGTTTATCTCTCTCTCTATTTTTGTTTTAATGTTTCATGTTTTCTCTTCTGTTCTCCTCTCTTCTCCTCTCTTCTCCTCTCTCTTCTCCTCTCTCCCCTCTCTCTTCTCCTCTCTTCTCCTCTTCTCCTCCTCTTCTCTTCCCTCTTCTCCTCTCTTCTCTCTCTTCTCTCTTCTCTCCTCTCTCTTCTCCTGTCTTCTCTTCTCTTCTCGTCTCTTCTGTCTCTTCTCCTCTCTTCTTTCTTCTCCTCTTCTATCTCCTCTCCTCCTCTCCTCTCTTCCCTCTCTTCCCCTCTCTTCTCCCTCTTCTCTCTTCTCTCTTCTCCCTCTCTTCTCCCTCTTCTCTCTCTTCTCTCTCAGTTGCTCGTTTGGATCCTCTCTCTTCTTTCGTGATTCTCTCTCTCTTGATTTCCTCTCTCTAAATCTCTCTTGGTCTGTGGTTCTCTCCTCAATCTCTCTCCTCTCTCTTTAGTAAATATATCTCTTAAGGGTTTCTCCCTAAATAATATCTTCTTTATATATACTCTTTGTTTCCTCTTTCTCCATTCTATTCTCCTCTCTCTTCTTCCATCTTCCTCTTCTCTTCTTTCCTCCTCTCTTCCGTCTCCCATCTCCTCTCTCTATCTCCTCCCCTCTCCCTCCTCTCTCTCCTTTCTCTCTCCTCTCCCATTCTTTCCTCCTTCCCTCTCTCTCCTCTCTCCTCTCTTTATCTCCTCTCTTCTCTTTTCTTTCCCCTTTCCCTCTCCTCTCTCTTCTTTCCTCTCTCTCTCTTCTCTCTCCCCTCTTCCTCATCTATCTTCTCTCACCCTCTCTCTTCAACCTCCTCCTCTCTCTCTCTCTCTTCCCTCTTTCTTCTCTCTCTTCTTTCTGCTCCTCCTCCTCTCTTTCTCTCCTCTCTTTCGTTCTCTCTCTTCTCTCCCTCTTGTCTCTACTCTCTCCTCTCTTTAACATTCTCCTCTCCTTTTCTCTTGTCCTTCTTTATATATATTCTCTCCACTCCATTATTCCTTCTATATATCTTCCTCTTCCCTCTCTTTATATATATATATATATATATATATCTCTCATTCTCTTCTCTCCTCTCTCGTCTCTCTTCTCCTCCCTCATTATATATATATATGTCTCTCCTCTCTTTAACATTCTATATAATAAATACATATATATATATATATATATTTTATATTTCTTTATATATATTTATATATAATAAATAAGCTATATATATACTGTCTTTCTCCTCTTTATATATTTATATATATATATATCATCTCTCGTCTCTTTCTTCCACATCTCCTCTCTCTTCCCTCTTCCTTTCTCTCTTATATATCCCTCTTATCTTTCATATATATTTAACAATATATATAACTTATTTTATATGTCTCTGTCTCTCATCTCTGTTTTCCCTCCTCTCGTCATTATATGTATGTTTAACATAAAATATATGTTTATATATATATATATATATATATGTTTCTAAACATATATTTCTCTTATATATTTTATATCATGGCTCCCTCCTCCTCTCCTCTCTCCTCTTTTAAGTCTCTTCCCTCCTCTTCTCTTTCTCCTCTCATCCCCAGCACTTCTTCTCATCTCTCCATTTCTTTTAGCCTCTCTTAGTAGTTCTCCTCTCTGTCAGCTTAATATCTCGCCATGCTCCTGTCTTAAATATATATTTGTCATGTTTATCTGTTTAATGTCATATATAAATATATGTTAATATATGTCATATAAATAATAATAATATATGTCATAATGTAAATAATAATAAATAATGAAAAGCGAACATGCTGGCTTATTAAATATGTGTCTGTTTTATGCATGAAGCGTGTTTTGGGTGTAATGAATTAATGGCACGTGTGTATGTGTGTTGTCATGTGTTGTGAATAAATGTGTGTTTGACATGTGTGCATGTGAACATGTGTGGCATAAGGTGGCATGTAATGCATGTGTGGGCTGTCTCATGTCATGTCTCAGCGCCATTTCTCATGTCCCGTCATAATATGTTTATCTCTCTTGCCATTTATGTCGTCTCTTCATCACATCATATGTTTGACAAAAGGCATATGTATATCTTCACCATATTATAATAAATACATGATAATAAATATATGTCATCATCATATTTAATAGATTAAATAATAACGTTAATGTTTATGTAATAAATGTAATAAATAAATATGTAATGGTAGACATGTGTAAATAATAATAATAATATGTTTTATGCATAATAATAATAGTAAATGATATGTTTATGTATAATAAATGGCGTTAATATGTAAATTATAACATATGTTTTAATATATATTTGACATATGTAATACTGCAATGTGTGTTTGCATGTATGTGTTTTGTGTGTAAATATGTAAGTTTTTAATGTAATGTCAAAAATAAAATAAAATAATAATAAAATAATAATAAATAGACGTAATGCATGTAATAAATAATAAATAATATATGTAATATGCGAACATATTAATATGTACGTGTGTTTGTAATAACGTTTTATGCATAATAATGTGTAATAATATGTTTAAAAATGTATCTCTCTCCCCTCTTCTATGCCTCCTCTCTTCTCTCTTCTCCCCTCTATCTTTCCCTCTTCTCTCTCTAGCTTCATTTCTAGAACATTCACAGAAGGTTCTAGGATCATCAAAGCTTTTAATTAAGCAAAGGAATTTCCATTGCCTGGTATAACTAAGCATGGACTTCCTATTATTTCAAGAAAAGGCTGGATGGTCTGAGTAGTAAGGGGTGGGGGTTTGGGGGCAATGTCGAGGTTCAAGTCCATGGTAAACCAAAAATTTTGTTCACCAAACTTGGGAGCTTTTGAGTTGGATGGCGGTGAAATACTCACTCCTGAGGCCTTAGGGCTGCTATTTTTTATAATATAGGATATATATATATATATATATATATATATATATATATATATATATATATATATATATATATATATATATATATATATATATATATAATTATTAGGAAGTTCTAGGAGCTTCTTTATATTCACCCCTCGGATCTTGGCGTCGGTTTGCTCCTTGCAATCTCGTCAAATCCGGATCGGTGGCTTAAGCTTTACGGTGGCCCATCTCGACAGATCCATTTGTTTGGGGATCTCCCAACTTTTACCCAAAATTTTTCGCGTTAGGGGGAATTGAACCCCGACCCCTTCACCCCCACAAAAGGGGTTTGGGGAACCCCTTAACCAACTTTCCACACTTCCATTCGGGGAATATAGGTGTGCTTTTTCTTGTTAAGGTTACCTCAACCCTAATAATTCTAGAATATCTAGGATGGTTCACAGAATTTAGGGTTTCACATATATCCCACATGCATAGATGCAAAAAGAGCCTTTTTCAGGTATATAAAGAGGCCATCAGGATGGGAATAAGCATTACGGTTTTGGCTAGAAAATTCTAGATTGGAGTTCTAGAATGCTCTAGGAAGATCTAGGATGTTCCAAAATTATGGAATGTCTTGGAAAATTCAGGGGGTTACGGAACATAGAACCTTCTAGAACAATGAAAAAAAAGTTGTAAAATTTTGTAAAAAGTAAAAAAAAAAAGTTACGAAATTTGAAACTTATTGTACAAGAACCTATTCTAGAATATAGAACCTTCTAGAACAAAAAAAAAAGTTGTAAAATTTTGTAAAAAAGTAAAAAAAAGGATTCTGAAATTTGAACCTTATTCTAGAAAAAACTATTCTAGAATTTAGGGTTTTACATATATCCCACATGCATAGATGCAAAAAATAGCCCCTTTTTCAGTATATAAAGAAGCTATCCAGATGAGAATAAGCATTCTGGTTTTTGGGTGGGGGTTCTAGAACATAGACCCTTCTAAACATGCTAAAATTGGAACTTGCTCCGTAGGAACATGCACCATAGGACGTATTAAATTCTTGTATATATATATATATATATATATATATATATATATATATATATATATATATATATATATATATATATATATATATATATATATATATATATATATATATAATAATAATAATAATAAAGCCGTTTTGTGATAGTTTGTGCGCGATCTTGTCCGTTGATTTTATTATTTCTGAAAACTTTTATTTTAGGCCATTAAATAATCGGTTATTATTTTGCCCCCTCGCTAGATCAATGCAGGGAGAAACTACCGTGAACAATCTTGCCCTATTCAGTGGGAACATTTTCTTGGAAACGGAGTGCCAGGACGTACTGAAAATCTCGAAAGCCTAGGGCAGAGTAGATATGGGTCGTGCATGCTTTTCGGCATACATTAAGGGCGGCTTCATTGCAAATTGGTTGGTTCGGAGAATAAAAGTAAGATTAGGTTGGCTATGAATGCAGTGTCATTTGGATTCGAGGTTTGTCTATATGTTGTCTATTCCATTCTATTCGGCTATTGGTCCATTCGCCTATTCGGTAATGTATGTTTCCTTCCATTCTATTCTTGATGTAAGTTTCGTCTTCTTTTGGCAACAAATCTTTTTCCTCTGGGGTGGGTAACGCAGCCAGGCCACCGTCACACTAGATATGGCAGTGGATAGTCTGTGCAGCATCTTGTCACTTCATTTGTTTTAAATTATTTTCATCATTTTCTCGCTTGCTTCGCTCGCCTCCATTTTGATATTAAATCTCACCCATTTCACATTACTAATGTTGCCTCCCGAATTGGCATAGTCAGATCGGGCTATTTGAATAGAAATTTTTGTTTTAAGAAGCTCCGTTGTGATCCAATCGTGGGTCAAATTGATCTGCATTTTGGCTTGAGATGTCTTGGCAATTGTGTTGCTGCTTTTGACGATGTATGCCCATTTGCAAAAGAGCAGTGTTTTCTTCAACCGGTGTTGCAAAATGGTGTTGCAGGCAATTTTTAACTATAAATTCTTGACTCTTCTTGCCGTATTGGAGTCTTTAGCAGGATCCTTGCTATGTATCTTCAAGGTAAATTGGAATTCATTTTCAGGTGTCACATGGGAACGAATGTTAATCAAATATCATGGGGATATATTGCAGGGCATTCTATATTTATGAAGTCATTTGTGGAATATTTTCATGAAGTTTCTCATGGGCTTCACACTGGAGAGGTGATCTTTTTGTTGGTTGCGAGTGTAGGTAAGACATGCATGCATGCCTACTTTGAGGACAAATTTAATGTATCCAATTTGATGCATTTGGTGCTCCACGTGTAATTTTGCACTTTCGTGAGGAACGTTGTGTGTTATTGGTATTTACATGTTTTGCAAACTAGCTCTAGCTTGGCAACCAAATTTGAGCAAATTAATAAAGGTTTCTGCTAGCTCATGCAAGTACTCCACATTAATAGTACATCCATTGCTTATCTATTAATGTTTGAAAGGGTAATGCAATTAAATTGCTATGCATATGGCACTCTTTGGGGTCCTATATAAACTATCTTTGTTTTGATGAATTTTGTAGATTGAATTTTCGTGATAGGAATTGCGTCGAATTTGAGTATGGATAACTTCTTCTCTTTGAGCTATTTGCCATGGTAAATGATGATTTGTATTCCATTTTAGAATATTTGTTTTTTAAATCGCATGCCTTAACTAGCATGCTCACAAGTGATGTCCACTAATTGTTGATATTCTTTTGTCATTTGCCATTCTTGTTGTCTTTCTAATGTGGCTGGAATGTAAGTATAGATTTTGGCGAGTATGCCTTGCCAAGTTTGTTGCTATACCCGATTAGTTTTGCTATTTCGTGAATGGCGTGTTGGTCTACTAATTGGATATCAAAGCTGGAGCATTAACCCTTTTGCGATGGGTCACCGCTAAGTGCTTTCGGCGTGCAATAACACCTCCTCGGCCCGGCATATCCGGCCAGCCTATGCAGCAACCTCCACAACCCGGTGCTAATAGCGTCCCAACAAATCTGGTTAGTCATCACGTGATACCTTTGTTTAAACCCCATCTTCGGTGGTACATGTTTGTTGCGGCTTTTTTTGTATTCATGATATTTTATTCATAAAAGGCTGTTTCCGCGGGTGGAAATGAAACTCAAATATGCAGGATTCGAGACTAAATCCCATGCATCAGCTGAAGATCAAGCATCGGGGAACATTTCGGGATCAGAATGGCAATCTTGTACAAGATCTTTGCCGGGAAATAGCGAGCCACCGCGGGTCCAACAATCCAATTGGCGGGGCCCATCGCTACATCCTTGTATAAAGATGCAATTCGAACAGTTATTGCTTGTACCGACCTGCCTTCTCAAACTGCATGGCAATCGTGGTGGTCATGGTGGATGCTTTGACAAAGTTGTCTTCATATCATTGATGTCTCGCCTATTGGAATTGTAGTGAGGAACTCTGCGAATTTGAATTTCGGCTATGGATCCGACAAGCTTTCTATATTCTTGATTACCATCTTTGAGGTGCTTGGGAAATAATATTGCTTTTTAGAATATGCACTGGTAGTAGACTTGCAATAATGAAAGTTCGATTCCATTTCTGTAAACCAAAGGTTTCTAATCTGGTAAATCACTTAGGAGGCCCTGAATGTATGGAGCTCTAATCCCGCTTTATCTCACATTTGTTGGTTCTTTCACAGGTACGTCGCAACTTTGTACCAAAACCTTGGAGCCAATCTGTTCCGTCCTCTCGAGATCAGGTTTCATGTGTAACAAGGCAAGAGTTCATGCTTGCATGACATTTTGAATGACATATGCACTATGCAATCCATTTCCTTGATGTTCGCATATGTATCAGATTCCAGAATGGCAGGTTACTTCTGAATAACTAAGAAATTAAACTGTCTATCTTAGTATCAAAATGGATAATGTAGTGCATAATCCACTTTATATTTCTCTCAAATCCAGTAGAAAAGATTGTTTTCTCACAGTCCAATGCTGGAAGTAATGCATAGGATGCTTCTCCATGTTATTCTTTTCAGATCTCTTGTTTGGATCTCAAAGTAAACCCGCCCTGACAGACCAGTAGTAGAGTTTAGGTAGAAGTTTGTAGCGGCCATGTTTTTTGGAGTCCATATGGCTTTTCTTGCATGTTTTCCCTTTAACAAAGAAAGGAGGAGTCATTGAGAATTGTAACACTTATTACCTACATTATTTAGAGGTCATCTATGCAAAATTGTCTACTTTATCGTGAATTTATTTGATTCTCTTCGAATTTTAATTGCACATAAATTATTGCATTGCAGCTATAATATGACAGTCTGTAATAAGACACTCTGCTGCATCTCTGCATTGTCGTAAATGAGGTACGCCTTCTTTTTTATGTTCTATTCTGTTCTATTCTTTTCTCATTTGTTTTTCTGTTTGGGATATACATGAATGCAGTTTGTAACAAAAAACATAGATATATAAGCTGGCAATGCAAGAAAGATCCCTGTGTAGCAAGAAAGATCCTCGAAACTGCTTGCAATGCAGTTTTGTTACTATAATAACTATAAGGCAGTTTGTTTTTAATGTCACCAAGTTTATAAGTGGGAGTTGGGCATCATTATCTGCAATGATTCAGCTCAAGCTCCCTCACGTTAATATTATGACAAAGATGGATCTTCTTTTGAATAAGAGCTGAATAAGAGAGATGCTGAAAAGTATGCTCTTTTTTAGGGTTTTTGCTATCCATGATTACACTCTTAGATCTGATTACGTGACCAGGTTTCTGGAGCCAGATGCAAGGTTGCTACTTGGTGATCTCAACAGCCACATGACACCACGGTTCACAAAGTTCAATGAAGCACTTGCAGGGCTGGTAATTTTTTTTGCTTTTTAGATGTCTGTGCTCTGGAAGATGGTACTTGATAGTTGGCATTTACATTTGCATGCGAGGTTTTTAGATATGGTAAACTTTCTCCCACTTGATATTCGTGATGAACAAAGGTTTGTTTTGATCTTTTAAAGATACTTACTCTATTATAGATGTTATATAATTACATGCAGATTGTTGAGCTTACAATGATGGCATTGTGTCTAAAGTATTGAATCTGCGTTGTATCAGATAGATTGACAATGCAGATGGTCGGAATAGAGATTATGATAAGGTTCCAAACTAAATTCTAAAGCAACTAAAGAGCAAAGATGGAAATCACTGGGGCACAGCTAGAAATATCAGTGCTAAGTAACGGACTTGAACTTCTGGTGAAGGTCAGGCCTTTTTTTATACCTTGAAAAAGGAGATTGATGTAACTGCAGACTCGAATGTGAAATTTAACTTGGAGCAATAAGAAAGTGTGCGGATGGGACTTTTCTATGGTTTTTTGTGGAATCCTGTAGCATAGGAGGAATACTAAAGGCTGCTAAGCAAAACCATGTATCTATAATATTAGCAAAGGTGAAAGGCTTTGACGATAGACCTTGCAACTTCGAAATTCTAATGTTGAACATGTGACAGGAGGTCCAGAGTCTAATGCTACTATGGCAGGAGGTCCAAAGTCTAATCCTAACTTTGTATCTCCAAAAAAAAATTACAAAGTACCCATATGTTTATCAATATTTTTCAAAATGCCCATATGATATGCCACAGTTGTCTCTATCGAGATTACAAAAGGATTTGCATTATGACATAAGCCAAACAACTTTCTGGAAAACAGAATGCTTGTTGAAGAAACAGCAAGGACAGAGAACAACTTAACTGTTTAGATAGAGCATTTGCAATTGATGCCAAAGTTCGTGTTTTCCTTTTGGCACAATCTTGCAAATGGTTGATAGACATTGTTGGGAGATATATGTATACCACGGTGGTGAATAATATAAGAACTTTTACTTGTTGTAGCTAGCTTGGAATATCTACATAGCATGGCAATGAGAATGGCAGCGTTGATGACAATGGCAGCGGTGAAGATAAATTAAAGTCACAAAGCTATCAACAAATGCTTATTGTAAAAGTCAAATACTTAAGTGCTTTCGAGCGTGTAGAAGGCAGCTCAAAGGCATTCATGTCATCAAGTTGGATCAAGCTCGGCGTGTTTATGCTCATGAAGGGGTGCTTAAGCGTGTTTATGCTCATGAAAAGGGGTGCTTATCACGGAAGTATTATTCACATTATAAAGTTTGGAGTCCTGAAACATATTTACTATCTTTATCCCATCACAAACATATTTACTATCTTTATCCCATCACTAGAGCTTGGATGCAATCTATTTTTTGCCTGCTTTTTTAAGGACCAATGCTAGGAGTGTATGCATTGTTCATTTAGGTTGATACTTTGGTGGTTTTGAAGTGTGTCTCATTTGGCATATGTTTGTGTACAAAACCAAGAGTTACATGCACATCTCATGAATGCAACTCTATAGAAGAATTACCCTTCACCATTTTGATACAACACTTTGACAATTGTCAATTATAGAAACAATTACAAAGCATAAGATGTGAATATATTGCTAGAGTTGTATAAAAAAAAAATAATTGAATTGCAAATAGTTGTAAAGCTTTCATAACTTATGGCAAGTCCCATAAAGAAGGTTGATAAATTCAAATACTTGCAAGAGCCATCATACCCATATTAAATCATTTGAATTGCAAAAGTCGCTATTCAGGTTTAATATCTAAATACCTAAATAGAAGTCTCAAAATAAGACTAGATAGATAGATGGATGGATGGATGGATTGATCGATGGATTGTGATCGATAGATAGATAGATAAATAGATAGATGCTTTGCCTTTAAGGTACTCTTATCATTAGGGTTTTTGAGATTAAAAAGGGCTTTCAAAACATGCCAACTAAGCCAAATGAAGGTAAATGATCAACTGCCGGGTCGGTCGCCAAAAGCGTATAACTAACTCCTTTGGATCACATTTTCTAGTATAACTATTGATAGAAAAGTCCAAATGAGCTCTCGTTTAGTGCAATAGATAGATCTCATTGAGATCTTTTCAAATAGGTGCTTTCCCATATTTTAACCACTTATGATTGTCAAAACTCCAAAAATATGGTTTTACTATTTTACTATCCTATAGGGTTAAAAGATATGCGAACCACCCAAGGTTGGAAGATCTCAATGAATCTCATGCATAACAAACTCTTTTAGAAAAGGTACTTATTTTCTTGGCTGATTCTATTTTTACGATTGGTATTGTGCTCTTAGAAGGCCTTTTAGAATCTCAAAAAATCCTAATAAGATTGATATTAAGTTGTGAAGGTCTAGAAATAAAAATTTAGCAAGTTGTACATAGCATGATATAGCTCATGTGTATCCTATTTTGAATTGCACAAACATTTTCTTTTAAATTAATATCACTTTTGGAGCATAGTCATATCTTTATTGGTTCTTGAATTTTATGCTTGATGAAAAGCCCGACAGCGGTGAGCACTTTCTAGTTAATATATATACAAATGTGCTAACTGCGTGCTTAGGTCTTTGGAGCAACAAATCACCTGTAATTACATCAATTTGGTTAAGTTTCAAGAATTACAATGTTATTGGGGTGGCCATAATTTTTTCATGGGTCTCTGTGAAATTTTGTACATGTCTACGTGCCTTCTATTTTGTCCATATCAATTTTGGGATATCTTACCCGCATTGTCTTGAGGAGGCTTGGGTTGTTTAGTGAGCAACATGTACTTGAAATTACCCAGAATTGATATCTGATCCACTTAAAAGATAACCTCATGCACTCAATTTTTTTGCCGCCATCCATCTTTGTATGAATCTTCACATTTGGGTTCGTGCACTTGAGGATGTGAAGTCCACACCCTCTGAATTGTCTATCTCGGCATTCTTTGCCAAAATTGCCACCTATCTCTATCAAATTCTTGGTCCATTCATTGGCTTGTTCAAGAGTCTCCTTTTTCTTCTCAACTCCGGTTTTAAGTCGAGTTTACTTCCACTTTCCAAATCTACTTTTTGTATTGTTGCGGGGAGTCCCAATTCTGACCCATACAAAACAAGCGAAACATAATGGGGCATCTATGAGCAAGCTTTGTTTGGTCTGTCTGTGGCAGTCGATATAGTGAATCTTCTTTGTGCCTTTAAGTGTTTCAATTTTATATTCTTGCATGTTTGCCACAGCGGCGGGTTAAATTTCCCAAAATATCTTTTTGATCTCATCATTTCATCAATGGTAAAATTTCTGCTGAAATATGTACAGAGAAATTTTACAATATCTTTGGCATGCCTCGGTTACTTACCATTGGGTTTGAGTTGTTTCTTACTTAGCGACCTTTTGATAACACTGCACCATCATGTTCACCTTTACCATGTTGGCAAAGTAGTTCCACACTATTTCTTTGTCATTCATTGTGATGTACCTGCCAAAGAAAAAAAAAGGTTTTCTTGACTTGAATTATGATGAGCGCCATCCTCTAAACCAATGCTTCTCATACTCTATTTTACGTTCCTTAAGCCATCACGGCATGCTTTTTTGTGGCGGTGTTCCACAAATAATGAGTCATGCACTTTATCATGAAATGTAAAAGTGAGTCTCTTTTATGATCGTCCTATCATTGTTGAGTCTATTCTGATCTGCTCCAATCTTACGTTCTTTTTTTCTTCTTTGGGGTCTTCTTCTATCTACGGGCAGGGGAATATCGGCACTTTTGTCATGTCTATATGTTATGTGAAGAAAGTATAGAAACTTGGTGCATATGCGCGGTGCATTGGCTGGGGCTCGATGCGGATCTTGATCTTTGTAATTTTACGCAAAGTCAATACTTGGATACCGTTATATCTTACGGAAATGATGATACACCTTTGTTTAAAGTGATTGGCACAATAATGTGCTTGTGTGGAACAAAAACGATATTACCTTCACATCCTCTTGAAGCTGTTTGGGACTTCTCTCCTTATGTACTAATCTTAAAGGCAGTTTTGTACCTCAAAGACTTTCTTGGATCCATGAATTCTCGTCACGGTCACGAGTTTGCTTTTCAAATGTCTTCCGGGTAACTAGTAATGAACCCATGCCATCCATTTCACGTGGACATTTTCTAATTCTTTCCAACCCACATTTCTTACTGCGCCAACATCAAGCGGTTATTTTTTTTTTTTTTTTTGGAGAAAAGGAAGATTTATATTACTCATCAAGTAATTACATCGGGGAAATATAGGAGCCATAGAGGCTCTCAAAATTGTGCTTGCTAGCACACATATGTATGACATCAAAATTTGGATCGAAACCTTTGTACATAGAGAAACCTAGCTGTAGAAGTATTTCATTCGATTTGAGCGGAGGAGGATCTGGAACTATAAAATCTAAGTCGAATCGGTCTCCTCCTCGTCAATGATCACCAAATCAAAAGCCCTTTGGATCCACATAACCAATGTCATTCCATTACGGTGGGAAAGCAAAAAAAAACGAGAGAGGGCTGTTTTGGAGAAAAGGATCAAGGCCTCTCGTGAGCATCTTGCAAGGCTTTATGGTGATAGAACATGTCTACGAAATGGGAGAATTGATCATCGATGCTTGACCTCTCATAGCGAAAAAGAAATCATCAAGGATATGAGCTTGGTAGCCGTTTAGCATGAAGGGGTTTGGTTTTGCGAGATCTTGGTCCAATAGTTGGTGAAAGAGACCCGGAGTTCTTTGGTTATTAAAAATCTGTAGCAGCATAATTTGACAAGTCGAGGAAGTTTGGCTTCTGATTCATCCCTCGTTGTCAAGGCAATCAGCACTCTGAATATCACAAAAATGATTGTAGGGATAAGCATATCATCACAAACAAAGATGTTAATGCGACCAACAAATTTCCCTATTGACAACCAAGTACTATCATATTTATCTTGTTTCTTTGTTCTTATGAGCCATGGCAATCTTGGATATCTCAATTTGGAAGCTACTTTCATCCATGCAACATCCACCCTTTGATTTGAATAATTGACCCTATTCCTGTGTTTCCATATGATCCATAGTGCAGTCTGCCTGATAGTGTTTAAAAATCGTTTGATCCCTTGAGGAGGTCCATGATATTGGCCCGGTTTACCTGATTGTGGCCTTTTGAACTCGAGATAAGTATCAAGCCATCTCCAAAACTCTCTTATTTTGGGGCAGTCGAACATATGATTTATGGTTTCAGATCTGTCTCCACAAAGCTTACATTTGGGGTTATCCTGCAGATCCTTGCATCTTTCAAACATATTACAGTTTGAGGGCAAAGCATTATGGATGGTTCTCCATATAAACACTTGCATTTTAGGTTGAGAATAGGACTTCCAGTTATTTCTCAATATGTTCATGAGGTGTTTGTTTGGTACATGCCATTTGGTAGCCTGAAAGGGGGATTTGTTTGGGGCCAGCACCTTGTATCCTAAAGCCACTTTATAATGATCAGAGTTCATTATATGCCAGTCTGGACTCTTGAAGGCCGTGCATTCACTTTGGCTACTAGCAACATTCATAATGGAGTCAAAGATCTTTTTGTCTATTTTCTTGCCATTAATTACCTGCTTTATATATTCCCATTTATGCCATTTATCTCCATCCCACAGATGTTGAAGTTGAGTTATCCCTGCTTCTTTCCATTTCTTCCATATTTGGGGGTGTTTGAGAGCCCGACAAACTTCATTCTCTCTAGCAAAAATAGGTGACGGAAAGGAAAAGTGCTTGCCAAAGCTAATCTCCTTGTGGTCGAATCCTTCTGCCACTAAGTTCCATGCTTCAAAAAATTTTCTCATTAGTGGGGAAGTATTGGGGGCACGCTTAAATTGATAGTAAATAGAATCAGGGATGTGGTGAGCATATTTTTTCATCCCAAAAGCTAATCTTTGTCCCAATATCGATAAACTCCATGGTAGGGAATCCCAGCCATTTTTACTTCCATACATACTTGGCTCCTAAAAGGCTGTGTTTTTGGAGAATTTTAACCCAGTCCTCCTTCCTTTTACTATGTGTGATTTCTTCCCATCTAACAAAGTGCATACCTTTCCAAATGTACTTTCTTGGCATTTTTCAATGTCATTATAGGTTCTTTGTTTTGCAATGAGGCGAGAGAAAAAGTAGACATGGGGCACTCCATTTGTCAATGGGGTTACGCCGACAAGGATAGGGTGGGGAGAGGCAGATTTTTTCTGATTCTATTTACTATAGGTCTCAGGACCTCTTTGTTTTGGAAGATTGATAGCTAGGGGAGACCAAGAAGAGTGATGCTTGATTGGCTGGATTGACTTGATTCCCTTAGTGTCATAGTATGGGGCACTCCACAAAATCTCGCATTTGTTCAAATTAAGGTGGACTTAGGGCGGAGGCAAAAAGTGTATACTATCGAGGAGAGCATTGAAGTGCATTACGATTGGCCTTTAGAAGAATAAAAGTGTCATGGGCATATTGCATTATAGTGAGTTGTGGCATTTGAATTCCTTGAATCAACCCTTGCATTTGCGGACCTTGGACTACCCTAGTGAGCATTTACGCTACACAAAGAAAAGATATGGAGCCAAAGGGCATCCTTGTGCACCCCTTTTACCGATAGGGGAAAAATTGCTAGGAGAACCATTTATAACCCAGGACTAGGGGAGGCAAGGCTGTAAGAGCCATGATTTTGTCTATAAGAGTATGGTGGATACCTATATGAGCCATTGCTTTCTTTAAGAAGGGCGGTTATAGTATCATAGGCTCTTCTAAAGTCTAATTTTGAAGTAGCATGCACTTTTGCACAGGCGGTCTATTCAATGAATTGCTTCCTTTGGCTTAATGTAATTACGAGAATAAATCTACCGGATAGAAAACACTTGTGGCAATTTCTTGGCCGATTTGTGGAGGTGCATGAGAATCCTATGAGGGCTAACACCTTTGCAATGATTTTATAGGTAGTATTTATTTAAAGATATTGGTCTCCGGTCATTTATTTTCTTTGGGGTTTTTTTAACTTTTGGGATTAAGGTGATAAGACTAGAGTTGAAAGCGGGGTAAAGAGAGGCATCCCAAGCTCCTTTAATGAACTCCATAAAGTCTTCTTTCATGATTACCCGAGCGAGAAAGAATTAGGGAAAGCCATGGGGCCACAGGCTTTCCCCTTCTCCATGTCTTTCAAGACTTGCAACACCTCTTTTCATCAGGGTAGCCATCCAAATCTTCTTCCATAGGAGTGGTTTCTGGAATGTTATTGAAGAATCTATTCATATTCTCCTCCTCTTGAGCATTGTGCTGGGTGTCCTTGAACATATTTTTGTACTGCTCCACAAGCTCTATTTTAATGTTTTTCTCATCTTCTATTTTCTCTCCATTTTCTTTTTCCAGAACTGTAATAGCATTATTAATTAATTTGTTTTTAGCCACTCTGAAAAAATATTTGGAGCTGCCTAAATCCATTTTATTGTATTGGCAGATTTTGGCCCTTAAGGCCATACACTTTGCTTCTTTTTCTTCAATGGCTTTGATACTATTTTCCAGCTGGACTTCCTGTTTGTGCAGGCTAGCACATAGAGGAGTGATCTCAAGTTTTTGCCTAATTTCTTTCATTTCCTTTAGGAGGTTATTCTTCTCTTCAATACACTTTCTCTGTCTTGCCTTTCCCCACTCCTTGATCCAGTTTTTGCAGGCTTTAAGTTTATTGCTAAATTCTCTCATAGATTGATGACTCCCCGCATCTTTGGGTAAGATAAAAACCACAAATCAGAGGTAAAGCGGGTTCCCTAGGAGGGGAACAATTGAATTTGAAGGGGGTGGTAGGTTTGAAAGTTTCTGAGTGTCTGGAAAATCCAAAATTTGAGGGAAATGGTGCGTGAGAATATTTCCTTCATCACCGTGACTATGTGATTATCGGTGGGAACATTTGGGTTTGTCACATAAAACCTATCTAAAAGTCTGATGGGTTCTTCCTGCTCCCTCTCTTTTATTGGACCAAGTGTACTTGGCATTGGCTGAAGGAATGTACAGAAGGTTTGTATCCTGCAATAGATTATCCCATTCGTTCTCTCTACTCGACATATTGATTTTTATTTCTAATTTGAGGTCCCAATGGGGTATTGTTTAACACTAGAGTTGTCCCTTGATGGACCATAAATGGTTCATTTTATACTGATTAAGCTTTAAAATTCATATAAAATCAATGACATAAAATTGGTTAAACCCTTTCTACATGTTAATATATGGCAGTCATGTTGCATAGGAAAAATAGTTAAAAATGCATATACCCCAAAATTGAAAGTTATATTTAGGTGAATCAAGGGGTCAAGTCCGTTTGCTTCATGTTTACATAATGTAAAGCTGTCTCAATAAAAGGATTTTTTGATTTTTTCATTATAATGGTATTTTTCTATCTGAGATAAGGATTAATACACAAAAACCTTGTTCCAATCCGAAGTCTAGAAAGGAAGATATCTTGAGTCAAACATAGCGAGGTCAAAGCAGTTTTACATCTTACGTGGACCAATAATGGTTTCGGAAAGGCATTTTCAATTAAATTCTATAACTTTTGCATGAAAATGATTTTTACTTCAAATTTGGTATATAAGTACTTGACTAATTGGTCCATGCATAAAAAAAATATTTGTTGGCTGTAATTTGAAGCTTGACTTTTAATTTATAATAACACTTTTAAGTAACTTTTAATTGATGTCTATTTTGTTATATTTGAAAGAAATTTATTGAAATAGTATGTCATTGAAAAAATAATATATGAATGCTTGTATGGATATGAAACCAATGAAAAAACAAGTAAAGAAAAAAAGAAAAAAAAACACGATCATGATAAATCAATAAAGGTTTACGTACATAAGACCATTCTTGGTCCCACGAGGTTCATTTTAAATCAATAACTTCTTTACCTTATTGGAT
The DNA here is from genome assembly GCA_021234155.1 of Isoetes taiwanensis. Classification (NCBI taxonomy): domain Eukaryota; kingdom Viridiplantae; phylum Streptophyta; class Lycopodiopsida; order Isoetales; family Isoetaceae; genus Isoetes; species Isoetes taiwanensis. Next base: position 84,640 of record JAJEKV010000719.1, read on the forward strand.
CTCAAGCCAAATTTTAGGATATTAGTATTTCATGAGATCCTCTATCAATAAAAAATATTTATTGCTAGGTTTGGGCTAAAACTTTTAGTATTAGTTCAAGTTATCATCAAATATTTTCCATATTTGATCTCTAGATTTGTGCCTTGAAAATGAACTTCAAACACCATATTTCAAAGCTTCCCCAAAGTTAAGATAGCAATGCAAGATGAACCAAGGAAAAATATGAAAAGATATGCCTAAAGAAGATCAAGATATTTGCTATGCGATGCCAATTATTGGTCCACATGACCTCTCATTTAAAAGTTAAGAACATCATCATCTTAATCAATTCTTTAGAATATAGTTTATATCACATTATATATGATAACATTAGTTGATTAGGGAGGATTGTCTATCTAAAAGGTGATATCAGTTTAAAAAAATTAAGTAGTTTCTGGGCTACTTTGAATGTATGAGAAATCCACTTACACCTTTCAAAGATTATCTTATAGGCGATGAGAAATCATAATATCATTGTAGGGAACAAAATGAATAGAGCCAATGCAAATAAATAGAGAAATTTTCTCAATCCGGTTGGTTTAATCACGGACCTATACATAGTCCATGCTTATTTATATTCAAATCTTGTATATAATATATTATCCTAACATGAAATTTGAGATATATATTGCCAACAAAGGTTCAAATTTACAAAATTTATAGCCTATCATAAAAGTTGATCTACATGTACTATGGTTCCTACTTAGACTACAACATTTTGGGCAGCCACACATTGTCTAACTTTATAATATTGGAAAGTAAGTAAGTTTCTTCATTTTTTCCCTAATAAGACCACAACAAGGATCTCAATATCCCTTTTTTATCATACATTTGCGCCATTTCAAAGGCTTATGGAAGAATTATAGTGCAATAAGTTAATTTTTTTAGATGAACTAGAAAAGCAGTGCAGGAAAGTTTTTTTGATCTATTTATTTATAGTCATGGCTAAAGTTAGTGATATTGTCCTCTATTCATCAATAACTATCACTACCTACATTATTGTTGAGTTTTAGACCTATAAAGGTATAATCAATGCACTTTGGAACATTTCTTTGTGTTCATCTTGTTATATTAAGAGCTTCGTTTAGATCTAGATAATGCATGGTTATACCCTAGTTACACTATATTTATGTTGATAAAGTAAATTCCTACATAGAGTTGATTAGAATGCATCATTTACTATCCTTATGGGACTTATGGATGGGATTTATTGAAGCACTTTAACCCATATTTTTTTATTTTGAATTACGTACAATAATTTCTTTAGTTAATACTTGATACTAATAAAACATATAAAACAAAAAAAAAAAATCTTTGGACTATAGGTTTCCTAGTTAAGGACTCATTGTCACAAAATTAAGTCAAACTTGTAATAATAAGAAATAATTCTTGAACCTCATGCGACATTTTTAAGCAAAATAGGGTTTGGCGACTTCAATTAAAAATCAAATGATAGTGGCAAAACATGGAAACATGTAAATTGATATGTTTTATCATAATACATCAATTAATTTCATATTTAGCAAGGTTTAGACACTTTTATGCTAGAAAATTGAAGAATGCAGTTCTAGAGTGATGTAAAAACTGCCAAATTCTTCAAAGTTTGAACAACCATACCAATATAAAGGTGTATCCAATGGTCATGAAATTCTCACAGTCGTTTAAGAATCAAGTGAAGACTCAAATAGTAGTGGTATATTTTAAAATTAAAATTTATCTTGTGAGATATATTGGTTTAAGTGGCTGGGGGTATGGTGGACCATTTTACGGTCCATGGACCAGAAATGGTCCCCGGGACAACTCTAGTGTTAAGTCACCACCCAAGATCCAGTCTTTTGTATTGTTCTGATTAGCCATCCAATGTTTGATTTCCTCCCAGATTGGGGCTCTCTCATTGGGTTCTGTGGGAGCATAAACATTTATTATTCCCAGTAATTGATCATGCATATCAATGGATATGCTGTGCCATCTGTTTGAAGGACTACAATAGGATGAGACAACATTATTAAGGTGGTCCAAAACATAGCTAGACCACCTTTTGGTGCCATCGGCGGTAGTATAGCTGATCGGCTCCTTTGTGTATCCACCCGTAAATGGAGGCTTCAAATTGGGGTAGGTGATGTTCTTGGATCATAAGGAGGTGCGCTTTGTAGTTCACAGCTAAGGCAATGAATCTCCCCTTCTCTTTATGGGGCCCTTGATTCCCTGACATTCCAAGAAATGATCTTCATTTTTGAGTGAAAGGGAAAGCAACTATTAGGGGAACCTTTTACAGGATTTGGTCCTCCTTGTATTGGGCGAGGCCCGTTGTGGTGGGATCTTTTGATAGATCTTTCTCTGTTTCCTAGATTTCCTATTGGGGGTAAAGTGCGTCATGTTTCCACATAGATAGTCACTAAGCTTGTCCAGATCCTTGGGTATCTTGTCTAGGTCCTCATTATGCGTCATTCCTATCTCATCTTCTCTTTATTTGCCGAGAATTTAGAAAGTATTGTTAGTGCAGCTCACTCTTCTATCTTTGGAAACACAAGATCCGGGTGCGAAATATTCAAATCCTTGAGGGGTTGGATACTTACAGACGAAGCATCTTTATCATCCATTGAGAGACTCCCTTGATTTTGCTCACCTAAATATTCCTCCAAAGCCCTGCAACAAAACATTCAACACAAGCGACATACCTACCATCATCTTTACAATGAATGAAAGCTTGTAAAAAGACATTATCCTCGGCATGCTCTTGATTACAGCGTGTGGGGGTATTTGGCTATGGGGTGAGGTGCTTGGGGCTAGTTTGACATGGTGCAATGGATTTGGTGGCCGGACCGAGATGCAATTTCCAAAGAGTGTCACTTTCGAGGCGTGATCTTCTTTGAATCTTCCTTGAGTTCACTTCTTTTACATTTGTTTACCGGGGAAGGTTAGTGTCCTTCCCTTGTGGCGTGTCGGAATGTTTAGTATCTACGTGTCTTCTTGGGCTTCACATTATTATTATTAAGCGGTTGTACCTATTGCACGTATCATAGTCTTCCCGGTTGAATACATCTTACGTTTGAGTTGTTTGATCTACGTCTGTTCTTTTCACTAGCGATTGCTTAAATCTTGGATCGAGGTTCTTCACGATTCGGTCTGTTTGGATGTTTCAACCTCCGTCTGTTCTTTTCACTAGCGGTGCCAAATCTTGGGTGCGGGGTCCTTCGATTCGGGTTCATGTTAGTGTGGAGACCCGCCGTAGTGTTTCCTCTTGGGTGTAGCTCGTTACCCGGTGTATCTAGATCTGGGGTTTTACGGATATATATCTGTTTGGTGGGATATCTTTGTTGAATTGCCTGCTTGATCCTTTTCCATAAAGGACACTCCCTTCTTGTATGTGTTGGAGGTCCCGTTGTGTTGATTTTTCCCCTCCCTTCTTCTCTTCAAAAAGCCCCGGTATCCTTTGTGAGAGGTCCCAATTAGCTTGCTTTGTCACGTTCCCCTAATTTGTCTTTTCCTCAGCGTATTTTTCTATAGTTTTCTTTATGCTCCGTGTGTCTCCCTGGTTTGTCGAGAATCAAGGCCATTTTATCCTTTTGGGGGCCATAGTCTGATTATATCGTTTTCATTACTGTCACACTCTTGTCCGGGGTTGATACTTTCCGGCTCCTTTGTGTATCCTCACGAATCTCCCTTTGTTACTCCCTCGGGATGCACTTACCACCTCCATGGAACATTTTCCCAGATGCCACAATTTGGTGGGAGGCCACTCAATTCAAGCTGCAGCACCGGTTGGTTCAAAGCGGATCAACATAGGTCACTTCGGGGTATGGGCCAGAGCAAATCAATTTGGACATAAACAATTGGTGAGTCTGTTGTAGCGGTGGTGGCAAAGGCCGATGATGAGGAGTGGAGTTCATGACAATTGTTTATGCAAGTTCATGACAATTGCGGACCACTTGAGCGGCTTCTCTATTGTAATCTAACATGCTATCCATTTGTTTCCTCCTCACGAACATTGACTAAGGTCCTTCCCTTTGTTAGCTTGCACCCTTCTTTGAAAAGCATTTGAAATTATTTTTACGGGGATCTTGAGCAATCAGCCCACTTACGTTTGATTCAATGGCTTGACACCATTTGTACTGGCACGCCATTATCGGGATGGACTTCCTTGCCGCGAAGCATGTCATGATTCCTCTCATACTTATGTTCTTGCATTGTTTCCTTCAAATTCTTCACCATTTTGCTTTCAGCCATAGTAACTTGCTTAGATTTCTTTATAGAAGCAATTGGTAAATCCTTGCCCCTCAAAGAAGGCATCAAGGATCGGCCTTTGTCATTGTCATCAACATTTGTACTAATTTGGTTGAATACTTCAAATATTTCTCCACGAAATTTCTCTTGATACTGCTTGGTCCTCGGTCTCAATTTCTTATTCTTCTTTGGCGAATCTTTAGAAGGGGAATTCTTCTTCATTGCTATCTTGTTTTTGCATACAATCTACGCCTCGATCTCTCTTCCTTTTGCATTAATGGCTTTGTAAAGTGAGCGAGGGGAGAGGTGGATTTCATCTATCCGGTTTACGTGTATTGCAAAATTGGTGAGGGGCAAATTATTTGAATTCGGTTGGGCAATTCTTGGAAACAATTAGTCCCTCCATTTTGCTTGAATGCAAGATGGGTAAAGCCGCCATCCACGAATATGGCGTGCTACGGGCATTCATGTTTCGGCACCATTCAAATTTGTTGATTCTCACCGACTGTCATTTGGCGGCATCTATGTCAGTTGATCAATCATGCGTGTCGGTGTTTAAAATCGCCGATTTAAAAGCACTTGTAAAGTGGCATCGAGGCGGTGATTTCTGCTACCGATCACCGATTTTGCACCCATATCGGTACCCATTACGTAGCCAAATTGGTTTATGACCATAACGCGGGATGTTATGTCATAACATTCCTCGTTTTCGCGTTGGGCCTCCGCCATAGCTCTGCCAAAAATGCCGCCATAGCCAAGCAAAATGCGCCCTAGCGGCAACAAATCCATCGCCATCGTAAACTTGGCTTTAAATCCACTTCTTTGCCTCTGAGAGCCCTCTTCAATACTTTTCACGTGTTAGATTGGGTTCTTGGGAGGCAAACAACTAAATTTTGGCGGGGTTTGGCTTCTTGGCAAAATGGGTTGGTCGTTGATCGCATACTTATCGCGTAGCGGGATGCTGTTTCAAAAACGGGGGCTGGCCTTACTGCCATTTGACGGCGATTCTATCATTTGATTAGGCTGGGTGCAAGCAAATGACAAATTAGAGCATAATGTGTTGTGCATGGAGCATATTGTTTGGTCGAGCATCTTTGTGTTGTGCATCAATGATGAAATCTGATCTTGATTGCTAACACGGGAGCCCAAGCTTGGCTATGGCGGCTAGTGCCAAATGCCTCTGCATGCGTTAAGGCTGATAGCTGTGCGGTGGTTGTGCGTTGTAAGGAAAAAATGGCGGTGGCGGGAGGCCGAAGGACTTTCATGAAACATGGCCTGATAAGGCCATACGAATTTGGGCCATAAGCCTCTGCACAAGACATTATCCCAACCCATAACTAAACTAACAAAAACATAAGTAACCATAACTAAACTAACAAAACACAATATATTAAATTGCAAAAATCACAAAAAGTGGGGTTGTGGCCAAATACTTTGTTTCTAAAAATCACTTCTAATAGACATGTTTAATGGGTTTTATTAGTGAGAATGAATCCTAACCCGTGGATCTCTGGCATATCTTAGGGTATCATGGGATGGGTGGCGGCATCTTTTGTAAAAAATGACAAGACACTTCTAAGGTCTCGATTGAAAACATGGTTACAAAAAGAACCAAAATAAATAAATACATCTATCACGACTTTCTACTACAATACATCCTTTATCATAGTCACGATCATTTGCTAGAAGCTCCTCTTTGGAATACCAAACTCAAACATTTAAGTTTATCATGAAAGGGGATTTCGGGGATTTCTTATGGGTTTTTGGGAGGATGTGGGCATCATTTTTATGTGGGCGATGTTAGGCATTTTGTTTTACAATTGCTCTATTATTTGTTTTGTGTATCTTTGTTTTTTCCACATTATGGGAGCCTTCTTGATATACGTACTTTCAAATCTCGGTATGTTTTCTAATTATAGCATCATGCAACATCATATTGCATACTTGTGTTTCGCATGGATGATGTTGAAACTCAGCTTTAAAAGGCATTCCTAAGCGAATCCCATCGATCAACACATCGGATCGCCATTCTAGAATGGGATGAGCATGCATGTTTGCATGCATGCGGTACGGCGCCGCCCATTCTGGTTGGGGAGTTAAGCCTATTTTGAAGTTTACGTTGCATCAACATCTCATGGCGCTTCCTCTTCTCTCTGATGCCTTATTCTCTTTGAATTGTTTCCCGAGGGAGGAGGGCTTCTTCTGCGGTTTGGCCAATTGGCATTTCTTTCTTGCTGTCCTTTTTAGGCCTTTAGCCTTGCCTGTGTGACCGTCCTCGATCCTAGTTTGTAAGGAGTCCTTTATTGGGCGGTTGTTGGTTTCATCACAAAGTGCCATTCTAGAATCCCATCGATCGAGGACATCGGATCGCCATTCTAGAATGGGACGGTTATATCATTCACATGCATCGCGGTGGTGCATGCCCATTTGGATGGGGAGTTACGCTATTTTAGGCGTGTTTTGCATCAACATCTGTTGCACTTCCTCTTCTCTCGGTACCTTATTCTCTTTTGAACCCACCCTCCCCCTTCTTTGTTGTGTATTTTTTTCTCGGCGTGGCTGGCGTTAATCGCCCCTCCACTCTGGGGGTAAAAGCATGTTAGGGTGTACCACTTTTGGAACACCGCAAAAAGTACATACACTAAGGTACTTGAGTAGGTACTTTCTCATTTTATCTTCATTAAAACTAGTACAAAAGTCCAAAATAAAAGTCAGGGCGCATTAATATTCAAAGTTAAGATAAAAATAATGCTTCTAGGAGACAAAATATATATAAAAGTTCTAGAATGTACCTTTTATTGAGATATTACCGGGTACCCATGCCAGGTCCACAGGTACCTTTTAGGTACTTTTTGGTCACTAAATAATACTTTTAAAACACCCTAACATGCTTTTACCACAGGAGGTTTGTTTTTGTCTTGTTGTTTGTTGGTGATGTGCAGTGCAGTTAGTGGCGGCATCTGTTCGACTTTTTCCATTGGTGGGTTTTGGGGCCCGATTTTTATGCCTTACGTTTGTCAAGCCCTTGCTTAGAAGGCTTATCACTAGGGTTTTCTCGAAAACCGAGAAGGACCGAGGTTTTTTAATCCGTGTTGATAAGCTTTTTCGTAATTAACCTAGTCTCTATTAGCATTGTATTTTGTTGGGTCCAAATGATATAATTGGATTTTCCCTTTATTTTTATGGGTAGTTAAGCGTGTGTCGACACCCACTATCCATTAATAGAAAATCTGCTTTGAGATATGAATGAAAGCAAGTCTAAGTCAATTGGCTTCATCAGAGTCCCATTCTAGAATACTTAACCTCTGATTATTTTGTAGAGGATTCAAACTAACCAATTCAAGGCAAATTGTTTTGAGGTGCTTTGAATACTAAATGTAAATATATTTCTATAGCTTTGTGAAATTCAACTAACCAATTTAATGTTCACACGACATGTACATAATATTTTGTCGATACTTGTGGCAATTTGGGCCTTATGATAACTCATTATTAGATCTTGTTTTCTTGTAATTGATTTCATTTTCGATTTCGTTTTGTTTCTTCTATGCGATCTTTGTGATACTAGATCGGCGTCCTCATCTCTATTGTCTATACCCGACCTAGAGTGATTGACCACATATGTATATTGCTCGACCATTAGCATATAATCCAGCGCACTTGGTTCTTACACTGCAAGTGCACGACTATCATCGATGCCCATGGCCAAGCCACTTTTGAAGGGCTTGTAACACATCGTCAACCAAGGGGTCAAATTTCATGGGTTGTTCCACCCTCACACATGCATTGAGGTCTTCAAGGAGGGTGAAATTGCCCAACTGCTTGTGCTACTATATGTCATCATTATAGATCGACTAAATGGACATAGGTCGATCTATCCACATCCGGATGGGTGTGATAGAAGTTTATTTTGCATGTGGAAAATAGCGGTACGCCACAAAGAGGTTTGCCCTTTGCAACTTTGTCAGCTTACCAGTGCCGGTTGGTTTGCTTGTCACGTCTTGTGTAGGAAGATTGATTGTGCCAATGATGTTCTATAATAGCGAGGCAACCCCTCCCGTGTTTTTAAACTTTCTTGTGTGCATTCTTGAAGGTTGAATAATCTTTTTGGTAGTCACGGCGGGTCGGTAGCATGTATACATGCTCCCATGTCTCCATCGGGAAGATGAGATCTATATCTGTAGCTACTTTACGCCCATCCTTGAAAATCATTATAAAATTCTTTTTGGGAACATTATATCTTTCATGCAGCATTGCCTCTATTCACCGCTAGTCTACCTAGGAATGGGTGTAAAAAGAAAGGAAACCACGATGGAAATATAGAGGGCTAAAATGTTGTGAAGACTTTAGATTGAGACATGGCCGTGCGATCTTAAGGAGATGAGGAGACAATGCGTTTTGTTTTGGAATGCAGATCTAACTCACAGACGATCGTATTTGCTAAGCTAAGCATTTTATTGCATTCACGCTTAGGATATTTTTTCAAAGCGAATAAAGTTTGGAGGTTTGTAATTCCTTTGGTTTATCTAATGTTTCTACCATGGTTTCACATGTTCACATAACTTAGTTCAATTTTATATTAGATCGGTGTAATTTCCACAATGTTATCTTTGCAAAATGCAAAGTGCATAAGATTGATTCGTTTATTATCATCGATTAGTTAGGAGAGAAGAGATTTTAAACAAGCTTGCTTCATTTTTTTTAGGCTGACAAAGTGGGTTAAGTATTCTTGCTTATTGATTTTCTAGCCTAAATTACCTCCTCTAAGTCATGGTTATCATATATATATGTTGTAAACACATAAAAAACACGTCAAAGTAGCATTCATATCATACGGCTTGGTAGAGCAACTTATTCTTATTTAGTTTATTTGCTTCTAGCAAATACAAAGTTGTTGTTGTCGATCTACAACATCAAAGCGCATATAGGGCTAGTGATATATCAAGTTTTAAGTACAAATGCATCAATAGATATCTTTTCTTCCACAGTCTTCCACCACATCGTTTGTGCGGTTCTTGTGATGCAGCGGTTGGTCAGATATTCTATTGCAAATGGGCAAAGAGGCGACCACACAAACCCACATTACCTATGTAACTAGAGTTTGTAAATTTATTTGGAATTGAGGACGTTGGAATATACTTGCGTCAAAGTGGTTGAATGATACACACTAAAAAGCTTGATAAGTTTGCGCATGTGACCAAGCTCATTAGGAATTCTCGATTGATTTATTGTTGTGTAGGTCCATCTGCTCCCAAAATGGCCAAGTTTACGAGGCTTGTTGGAATAAGGCGGTGAGATAACCACATTGAGGTTTCCAAGATCTTGAGAATTTTTCCCACCAACCTATTGCTTGATAAATCGAGGGTAGTAGTTTTGAGCACATATTTAAATGGCTCAAGTGATCTACCTTTGATAGGTAGAAAAATGTCTTGATATAATGTGCTCATTCGTGTGTCGAAGGATTGGTCTCTCAAGCACCAATTAGAAGCCTTGCTTCCTTTGACTCTGCATAGCCGAAAATAGAACAAATGCAAGCAAGCCAGATTCTTGCAAAGACCCCAAATCCTTTTTCTCAAGCTAATACAATTCATAGCACTTGAATGCTAAATTGGACTTAGCAATCAATCCCAGTCAAAATTGAAGCACATTCAATGGCCGCCTTTCGAAATAAAAAGCTAATGCTTTACGGTATTCAATTAGTTAAATCGGTATAGTAGTCCCCACAATTTTGTCTTTGAAAAAAAAGGAATGGCAGTCTTTATTGCACAAAAGTTGACTTCATTTATTATCACGCACTGAGTTGGGAAGGTGGAAAGAAAAATAAAAGCTTGGCTCATTTTTTGGGTGGCTAGTCTGAATTTCCCTACTCTAAGTGATGCTTAATATATATATGTAAAAACATAAAAACAAGTCCGTGGCTCATATCTTCTCTGACTTGGTAGAGCAACTTATTTTATTCTCTGACTTGGTAGAGCAACTTATTTTTATTTAGTTAGACTGCTTCTAGCAAATACAAAGATGTTATCGATCTAGAACAACAAAAAGCTGCATATAGGGCTAGCGATAAGCCTATCAAGTTCAGAGTACAAATGCAACAACGGACATCTTTTACGCGGAGTTTTCCATGACATCTGTTTGTGGTTCTTGTGGTGTAGATGATTTATTGCAACTGGCCACACAAACCGGCATTACCTATGTAACTAGAGCTTGTAAAAATGTGTTGAATTGACCACCCGATTGGAATAAGCCGTCAAGTGGTTGAATGATACATTAAAGTTTGCTAAAATTTTAGCATGTGAACAAACTCACTAGGAATTACACTTGATCAATTTGTTGTTGTGTAGGTCCATGGTCTCCAAAATGGCCAAGTTTCCCGGGCTTGTAGGAATAGAGCAGGAGATATTGTTATTTGAGAATTAGCTTTTAACCATGAAGCTTTCAATGTCTTGAGGAATTTTCCCACCAATCTATTGCTTGATAAATCAATGGCGTAGTAGTTTTGAGCACATATGTAAAAGGCTCAAGCCAGTCTACCTTTAGGTAGAAAAATGTCTTGATATAATATGTCTTTGTTATCGAAGCGTCTCTTGGTACATTTTTAGTCTTCACTAAAATTAAACTTTCCATTTTGTCCATGTGTGCAGGAATTTCACCTTCCGGCATGTTGTTTTGATAACTCTAGCACTTGAAGATTTTTCATATTCACTATCAAAATTTGGGAAGGGTCCTTCAAGTAAGTTATAACTTAAACTCGGCACCTTAAGATCGGCATCGCCCAGAAATGCGGTATAATTCCAGTGGAGGTTATTCCTTCTCAAGTCTAGAACGCAACCTTGAGCATTTCTCGGAGATAGAGGCACCTCGCCTGCAGTTACTTTGAGGAACCGATACAACTAGTAAGGATTGCAACAGTGAATTGATTTCAAAGCTTCCCCGCGTAGTGATTGTTCCCTAGATCAAGTCTTTGTAATTGTGCACAAATTTCTAGACTTGCAGTGCAGAATCCTTCCCAAAGGAATTACTAGATAAGCTCGGCACATGTGTAGATTTGAGCACTTGCTAAAAAGTTTGGGGATCCTCCCGGAGTCAAATTATTGGAAGATAAAGCAAGTTGTTGTAGAGAGGGTACAATTGCTGAGGCTACCGGGGATTTGACGAGGAGTTGGTTATCGTGAATCCCTAAGCTGAAAAACAAGTTTGGGGCTCCAAAACTAGAAGGCCTGAGAACCATTAAGAGAGTTGTTGAATAGAATGAGGTATAGAAGTTTGGAAAAATTCCCAAATGAAGAGGGTATGCTTCACGAGAAGCTGATTATTATTTAAGCGAGGAGTCGGTCAGGACTCATACAATTCCCTAATGATTACAGGATGCTCCCATGAAACATGTTATTTCTTGCGATAAATTCCTCTAGTTGCCAAAGCTTTCCTAGAGAAGAAGGCGGTGTACCTTTGAAGTCACACCCACTAATTCTCCAATTCTTGAAGGCTGATCGGTTAGTCAATTCTTACGGTATGCTTATGCCTTCAAAATGAACTAGAATCCACCTCAAGTGCCCAAAGAGATGTCAAATTTCCAATTTCTTTTGGCATCGTGCCACCAATTAGGCGGCAAAGCTATGGAAAAAACTTCAAGGTTTGTAATATTCCAAATTTCATGTGAGGAGCATTTGCCTGTGGCGTCATATGAACCCAAGGAAATTGTTGATATTCTGGCGACAAGAAGGAAATAAGGAAATCTTCCATAGCGAGTTTGAAGTGTCCACCCAATAGGCGTAAATCGAGTCAGGGATCGGTGTTTCGGACATGTTGACCATGGTGTTTTACGGGCGTCGAAACACCCCATGCATGCCATCCAGCCAGTCCATGCATGCATCGATGCCAGGGCCGAGGATGCATGCATCCGGCCATCTTCAACCAAGCGCCATGAGCCGTAGCGGTTTTGTGTCACGGCTTACCACTAATATTTTGAAGGCAGTTGGAGCCGGTTGGGCGTGACACTTTTGACTTGTATTTGTGGCGGTGTCCCTGTACTTGTTTATGCAGTGCATTCAATATATTCCACGGTGGGGTGTTTAGGCCCAATTCAAGCGGATTGGGGATCCCGTCTGTTCGGCGGAATTGGGAACCCGCGAAACCGTTTGCCGAACTGTTGAATGATCCATTGGAGCTACGGAGTTGAGCAGGGCATGGAAGCTGAAAGGATAATGGCGACCCGGGTAGGCGAGTAAGGATATATAGAGGTTGACATTGGGTTTAGTTTTAGCGATTGTGCCAAATCTTTGTAATTTAGTAATTTTTGTCTTCCGGACTCTTTGGCATCTCGGTTCAAAGATCCCCCATCGGTGTATTTCGAGGCGCAATTGCAATGGGAGATAGGCGACGTACATTTGTGCAAGCAACCTACCGGAGACGACAAACTATTCAGTGCATGCATGCTATATCCCCACAAGCGAGGGTGCAAGATTTACGTGGAAGGGGCAGAATTTGCGGTGCAACACCAACTTCCGAGGCGTGGATCTCGGGGGCGGAGAGAGAAGGGGATACGCCAGAAAATAGTTGACCAAAATGCCCACCTTAAAATAACCAAGTAAGTGAATTGATTTGTCATTCGGTTTCATTTGGATTCATGGAATTTCAAGTGAAATAAGGAAACTTGTTTGTTATTTCTCATTTACTTAGCTTTATTCTTGAGACTTATTGCTTTCGGGTTTGTGGCCTGAACAACTACTTCTTAATTGTTAACTCTTTGGTGCAGCTATGGCCACGAAGATTATAAGTGAGCGATCTGGGAGGTCAAAGATAAAACAACCCGAGCTCTAATTCTTTGAAGAAAAGAAGAAGAATCCTTCCTACTCAAGGAGGGGGAGGAGGAATGAGTATTAGGCGAGGTTTGCGGGTGCCACTTTCAGGTAAGCAGTTGTATTTGAGGCTGAGATATGTAAAATTACATACTATGAGATGAGGCACATTGATAATCAAGAGAAAGTCTGCCATGGATTTGAGGATCCCCAATGTGCAAGAACAAGGCATGATGTAGCTCCATGGCTATCAAAGTAAGAAGGCTTGGGCCTACCAGCAGTTGCTCCATAACCACACTCCCAAAAGAGGTTTTAAAGTCAACCAGGAACAATGGGAGATAGAAAGAGGATGGATCCCAATGCCCCAAAACGAGAGATGCATTCTTAGCCATGGATGATTTATATAATTTGTTTAAGCTAGGCTGGCGACACGTGGATCTTTGCACTGGAATGTGGCCACAAGTGTTAGGATGTGGGTTGATTTACATCGAGAATATGTGTTCATGTATGGGGAGTCCCTTTCACATTGGGCATCATCCACCGTTTCAAATGAAGATCTGTTAGAGCATGGAAGGAGGAATCTTTGTAGCCTTGGATTCAACCTTCAAGACCAATGACCACTTTACTACTGACCTTTATACCTTGCTAGTTTATGACAGCATGGAAAAATGGTGTCCCATTTTCTTAGGTTCTATCCTCTAGTGCCGCAGAAGGACATCCATCCTTGGTGATTGCAATGAAGAACCGCATACATAGGGAAGACCCAACTTGGGAACTGCATGCTTCATTGTAGATGATGCCTGGTGAGATCAATGCCTTGAAGGATGTTTGGCCGAAACACCAATTGGTTGTGTATTTGGCATGTTGAACTGGATGAAGTTGCTTTTAAAGCACGTGAAGAACAAGAAGGTGAGGGGGAAATGTTTAGGAACTCGGTCATATTATGTATGCCACTAAAGTAGATATTGACCCAAGAAGGACTAGTGATTATGTGGAAGCATGCACCAAAGAGGCCAAGAAGTTGTTGGATGAATTCAAAGGAAAACACACTCACCCGGTTTTTGGTCCTTTTGTTGAAACACATAGGTTTTGGTAGGTCTACATGTCTGTTTTTCAAAATGAAGGTATGGTTTGTTCGATAATGGTGTTCTTTTTTTTTGATTGGACTAAAACATCCCTTTGTTGTTTTTGTAGTTTCTTCTATTGTGACATGTCATTTTATAATACAATCCTTTGTAGGAAAAAGTACTTGAATTTCTACATGTCTAATAATTCTATTGTCACATGTCTTTATAGATGTAGGAAAGAATATTTGATTCTCTACATGTCCTATACTTCCATTCACATGTCTTTATAGTAGTAGGCCAGTACTTTATTTGCTAAGGCATTGTAGGAAGAATACATGAATTCGACATGTGTAATACTTCTATTGTCACATGTCTTTATAGAAGTCGGAAAGAATACTTGATTCTCTACATGTCATATGCTTCCATGTCACATGTCTTTATAGTAGTAGTACTTTATTTGCTAAGGCATTGTAGGAAAGAATACATGAATTCGACATGTGTAATACTTCTATTCTCATGTCTTTATAGAAGTAGGAAGAGTACTTGATTCTCTACATGTCCTATCCTTCCATATCGGGTCTTTATAGTGGTAGGGGACAGTACTTGATTTGCTACATGTGATGCGTTTTGCGATCACATGTTCTTATACTAGTATTCCATGTAACACAAGTTACTTCAACTACTTCAATTACTTAACACCTATTTTTTGCATAGCGTGGGCACCAACATGCCAAGGTGGCTCTAACATGCCACCTAGGCTCAAACATGCCACCAAAGGTGGCTCCAACATGCCACCTAGGCTCCAACATGACAAAATGGCTCAAACATGCCACCTAGGCTCCAGCGTGCTCAAACATGCCCTTGAGGCTCCAACATGCCACCTATGCTCCAACTTGCCAGGTGGCTCAAATATGCGTGGGCTCCAACATGCCACCTAGGCTCCAACATTCCTAGGTGGCTCAAACATGCCACATAGGCTCAAACATGCCATCTTGGGGCTCAGCAGGCTCCAACATGCCAAGGTGGCTCCAACATGCCACCTAGGCTCAAACATGCCAAGGTGGCTCAAACATGCCACCCTAGGCTCCCAACATGCCACCTAGGCTCCAAACATGCCGGTGGCTCAAACATCTCAAGGTGGGCTCAAACATGCCACCTAGGCTCCAACATGCCACCTAGGCTCAAACATGCCAAGGTGGCTCAAAGGCATGCCACGTGGGCTCCACCATGCCACCTAGCCTCCAACATGCCAAGGTGGCTCACAACATGCACCACCTAGGCTTAAATATGCCAAGTTGGCTCAAACATGCCACCTAGGCTCCAACATGCCCCTAGTGGCTCTAACACGCCACCTAGGCTCAAACATGCCCGTGGGCTCCAACATGCCGCGTGCCAAGGTGGCTCCAACATGCCACCCTAGGCTCCAACATGCTCAAACATGCCCGCGGGCTCTAACATGCCACCTATGCTCCAACTTGCCAAGGTGGCTCAAAAATGCCACGTGGGCTCCAACATGCCAAGGTGGCTCAAACATGCCACAAAGGCTCCAACATGCCACCTAGGCTCAAACATGACAAGGTGGCTCAAACATGCTGCGTGGTCTCCAACATGCCACCTAGGCTCCAACATGCCAAGGTGGCTCCAACATGCCAAGGTGGCTCAAACATGCCACCTAGGCTCCAGCGTGCTCAAACATGCCAAGGTGGCTCAAACATGCCACGTGGGCTCCAACATGCCAAGGTGGCTCAAACATGCCACCTAGGCTCAAACATGCCAAGGTGGTTCCCACATGCCAAGGTGGCTCCAACATGCCACCTAGGCTCAAACATGCCAAGGTGGCTCAAACATGCCACCTAGGCTCCAACATGACAAAAAGGCTCAAACATGCCACCTAGGCTCCCAGCGTGCTCAAACATGCCTTGCGGGCTCCAACATACCCATGCTCCAACTTGCCAAGGTGGCTCAAATATGCCCGCGTGGGCTCCAACATGCCACCTAGGCTCCAACATTCCTAGGTGGCTCAAACATCACCATCTAGGCTCCAACATGCCACCCGGGCTCAAACATGCGGGGTGGCTCAAACATACCAAGGTGGGCTCAAACATGCCACCTAGGCTCCAACATGCCAAGGTGGCTCAAACATGCCACGTGGACTCCATAATGCCACGTGGGCTCCAACATGCCAAGGTGGCTCCAACATGCCATGCAGGCTCCAACATGCCAAGGTGGCTCAGGCATGCCACCTAGTCTCAAGCATGCCACCTAGGCACCCCAAGTGGTGACATGGCATGCCAAGTAAGCAAGGTCAAGTTTTGACTAGGCCAAAAAACCAAAGATGTCCATCTTTGGTCTTTTCATTGGGTGATGTTGGCAAATTTTAGGTGACATGGCTAGATGATGGTGACATGGACCTTGGATGTCTTTGCAAAACGAGGCGAGGCACCTCGGGCCCCTTTCTTGTGAAGGGGAGTCTCGAAAGGTATATATGCTGGTGCATTTTTCTCTTGCGTGTATGCGGGCGTCATCTTTGCACATCACATAAGATTTCACCTTTTTTGAGACCGGATTTTTATCGTGCTTTTCTTTGTGTTTATGCTCAGGAAATTCATAATTAATGCATGGGGCGGGGAAAAATCCTGGTTTTCAGCCAGCTGGCTTGCCAAGTGGCCCCGAGTATAGGAAAATCCCGGTATTTCGGATGAGTTTTAGACCCTCGATTTTTTATTGGGATGGGTAGTTGGCCTGACAAAGGTTTAGACCCGTTTTTCGATTTTGGGGCATGGAGGGCCCCGGTTGGCGATCCGACCTGCGCGTCGTCGGAGCAGCGGCGAAATTACCCTAGGGGACAAGTTCCGCGGCCGAGTTTTTCCCGGGGATCAATCACTTACCCCTCACTAGGAGGTATTGACATCCACCTCCATGCCAATTGACTACAAGTGTGTAGTAAGCGACCTACTTTGGCGTTTCTTGGAGAGGGTGGTCTTACGCCTGAAACTTGGTCCCCTAGGTAATGGGGATGTTAGGGTCCATTGGCCCGGGCAGTTCGGTTTGGGGTGGGGGTCAGCCGTCCTCGGCCCCGGCTTGGACTAGCTGCGAGAACAAGATACTTGGGGTTCACCACGAGGCCACAGTAGAAGATTGAAGTGAGAATAGCGACACTAGGACTGCTAGGTGGTATACATGTGACCACGGAGAAGCAAAGCTAAGCTCCACTACCTAGTAGGGCGTTACAGGCCCGGTGGTCTCAGGAAAGGGTTGGCTGGGCTTTCGTCTCATGCCTGCGCTTGTGCTTCCATTGCGGTGCATTTTCTCTTGCGTGTGCGGCGTCATCTTTGCACATCTGCCAATTTCACCTTTTTCGGGAGACCGAATTTTTATCGTGCTTTTCTTTGTGTTTATGCTCGGAAATTCATAATTAATGCATGGGCGGGGAAAAATCCTGGTTTTCAGCCCGGTGGCTTGCCAAGTGCCCGAGAGTATAGGAAAATCCCGGTATTTCGGATGAGTTTTAGACCCTCGATTTTTGATTGGGATGGCCACGTTGGCGCCTTGGCGGGGTTTTAGACCACGTTTTCGATTTTGGGGCATGGAGGAGGCCCCGGATTGGCGATCCGACCTCTCCCGGCGTCGAGGAGCGGCGAAATTACCCTAGGGGACAAGTTCCCGCGGCGAGTTTTCCCGGGGGATCAATCACTTACCCCTCACTAGGAGGTATTCGGCATCCACCTCCATGCCAATTGACTACAAGTGTGTAGTAAAGCGACCTACTTTGGCGTTTCTTGGAGAGGGTGGTCTTACGCCCGCGAAACTTGGTCCCCTAGGTAATGGGGATGTTAGGGTCCATTGGCGGGCAGTTCGATTGGGGTGGGGTCCAGCCGTCCTCGGCCCCGGCTTGGATTAGCTGCAAGAACAAGATACTTGGGGTTCACCACGAGGCCACAGTAGAAGATTGAAGTGACAATAGGAGCACTAGGACTGCTAGGTGGTATACATGTGACCACGGAGAAGAAAAAGCTAGCTCCCAACTGCTCGATGGGGCGTTACCGACCGGTGGCCTCGAAGGGGGTTGGC
Organism: Isoetes taiwanensis; assembly: GCA_021234155.1. Lineage (NCBI taxonomy): Eukaryota > Viridiplantae > Streptophyta > Lycopodiopsida > Isoetales > Isoetaceae > Isoetes > Isoetes taiwanensis. The sequence goes on from JAJEKV010000719.1 coordinate 102,839, forward strand.
TCGGGCTCGTCTCATGCCTCTGCTTGTGCTTCTATTGTCGGTGCATTTTTCTCTTGCGTGTGCGGCGTCATGTTGCATATCTGCCAAGATTTCACCTTTTTGAGACATATATTTTTTATACGTGTTTTTTTTGTGTTTATGCTCCGGAAATTCATAATTAATGCATGGAAGGGGAAAAATCCTGATTTTCAGCCAGCTGGCTTGCCAAGTGGCAGCTGGCGTCTGAGGAAAATCCCGGTATTTTTTTGGTGACTTTAGACCCTCGATTTTTATTGGGATGGCCAGTTTGTACGGCGGGGGGGTTTAGACCCCGTTTTTTGATTTTGGGGCATGGAGGAGGCCCCGGTTGGCGATCCGACCTCTCCCATATGGTCGTGGAGGCAGCCGAAATTACCCTAGAGGACAAGTTCCACTACCAATTTTCAGGGGATCAATCACTTACCCCCACTAGGAGGTATTGACATCCACCTCCATGCCAATTGACTACAAGTGTGTAGTAAGCGACCTACTTTGGCGTTTCTTGGAGAGGGTGGTCTTACGCCCTGAAACTTGGTCTCCTAGGTAATGGGGATGTTCGGGTCCATTGGCGAGCAGTTCTCGATTAGGGTGGGGGTCGGCGAGTCCTCGACCCCGGCTTGGACTAGCTGCGAGAACAAGATACTTGGGGTCACCCGAGGCCACGGTAGAAGATCGAAGTGAGAATAGCGGCACTAGGGCTGCTAGGTGGTATACATGTGACCCGAGGAGAAGCAAAGCTAGCTCCCTTTGCCCGGTGGGGCGTTCAGGCCGGTGGCCTCGGGAAGGGGGTTGGCTTTCAGGCTTCGTCTCATGCCTGCAGCATGTGCTTCTATTGCGGTGCATTTTCTCTTGCGTGTGCGGCGTCATCTGCACATCTGTAGATTTCACCTTTTGAGACCGGATTTTTTATCGTGCTTTTCTTTGTGTTTATGATCCGGGAAATTCATGATTAATGCATGGGGTAGGGGAAAAATCATGGTTTTCAACCGGCTGGCTTGCCAAAAGTGGCCCGGCGTCTGGAAAATCCCGGTATTTCGGGTGAGCTTTAGACACTCGATTTTTATATTGGGATGGCCGCCGTTGGCCGACGGGGTTTAGACCCGTTTTTATTTTTGGGGCATGGAGGCCGGATTGGCGATCCGACCTCTCCATGTCATGCAGGCGAAATTACCCTAGGGGACAAGTTCCCCGGCCCTCTTGTTCGGAGGGCATCCCGAATGTAAATCCTGCAAACCCTAGGGTTTGGTAGGGTCCCCATCTCGGCGTCAAGGCGGAGACTAACACATCGAAACTTTGCATGGGTTCTCATTGTATGCTCCGGGGACCATGCGGGAGATGGGGTCAAATCCTGGCAGACATGCAAGACTCCCCTTCCTTTGGAAGGGGCTTGTGAAGGGGAGTCTCACGGCGTATCTTTCAGGAAATTTGAGCTCTGTCTCCAGTGCCATGGGGTAATCCGGCCGCGGGTATTCCGCGTCGAGATCAGGTCCCTACGGGTCGCCGAACATCCTAGAATGTAAACCCTATCAAACCCTAGGGTTTGCTAGGGTTTACATCTCAGCGTCAAGGCGGAACTCACATGGAAACTTTGCATGGAGTTCTCACGTGTATGCTCTGGGGACCATGCGGGAGATGGGTCGAATCCCTGCAGCGGCATGCTTTTCGAGACTCCCCTTCACTAAAGACCCAATTCACTTCTGAGCGTGTTGGACACTTAGGCTACTTTGCGCAGGGGGCGGGGGTGGTCTTACGCCCCGCTGGCTTGATGTCTCGGTAATGTCGTTTTTCGAGTGGTTGGCGGTGGAATCTGATTCGGGGTGGGAGGATTTGCGTCCGTGGCCAAAGGACCCTCATAGAGGGACCTTTGGGGCCGAACTTCTTCTAGAAGGTTTTAGGGCTCCATCTTACGGCATCAATGCCCTCCCACTACCTCATGACATTGTGCAGATCTAAGTCCAATGCGGCTGGGTATAGCCTCGGAAGCGGCGTAAACCACGATGGCGTTGCTGGGATTTGTGTAGGGTTTACGTTATGGAGGTCGAGGACCCCCAATGATTGCGCGGGAACATGGTCGGCTGCGATTGAAAACAAGCAATAAGCATAGAAATGGGGTTTTGGATTTACCGAAGTGACTTTCCCTACGGTGCTCTCGGGAGAGCAGAAATGGCAATGCCTCCTTCCGGGAACCCGGTTTCCCTATCCAGCGGTTGAATTCTACATTCAAGTAACTTGCTTGGCCGAGGGCTCGAAAATTCAAAATCATCAGGAGACATATCCCTCATAAAGTGTCACAAATTCGGCCAGGTAGCAGAAACCCAAGTGTTTTGTCGTTCGAGGCGGTGCAAAGGCTCGGGAATGGAGATTTGAGCCGCCATGTCGTCAAAGAAGCGGCGAAATTACCCTAGGGACCAAGTTCTACGGTCATTTTGCATAAAGAAACGAACCCTCTACATGGCGGCGATGCGCGCCCTCAGCTAAGGCCAATTCACTACGAGCGGTAATTTGGACATAGGCTACTTTGGCTTAGGGG
>JAJEKV010000720.1:0-104945 GCA_021234155.1 Isoetes taiwanensis
TTTTCAAAGGTAATAATCTACAATTTTTAGTGATGTTTCTTTATTTGTGTAGCTTCCTTAATTAGTTTAATGTTTTGCATGACGATATGACAAAACCTGAGAATTGCAAGTGAAGGTACCCAATGGAAATAGGCGGCAAACCATTTGATGCAAGCTGGATCGAGAAGGATGTTTGAAAGGCGTTTATAAGGATGAGCTGAATGCATACGATAAGGAGCAGTTTGGGAAAAGTGGTGAAGGTCCAAATGGTAATCTGTATCTTCTACATCGCTTCAATAATTTCTGCTTTATCGACTTCTACATCGGTGGTAGATGATGCCAAGAAGTTCAAATAGGCACCTATCAATGTAAGTGGCCTTTAGTATCACACGGGTGTAGAATGAAGTTGAAGGCGATGCTTTCTTAAATGATCATTGCGATGATTTAGAAAAGGTGGTGGCGGTAGATCGGTTTTTAGTGGCGTTATAGGCAAAACATTTCATAAGCGTGTGTTTTCAATTTCAAATGAAGGTGTTCAGATACTTTGATACTTTTGCCACTATGGTGCTTGTTGATTTGTTTTTGATACTATGTTCAGATTGTTTTGATACTTTTTGCCCCATATCTTGTTAGGACGTTCTTGAATGTGCCACTATGTGCTACTATAATACTGTTCAGACTATTTTTGAATGTGTTTCAAATTTTGATTGAATTTGAATATGTTTGAAATCTGTAAATCTGGTATGTGTAAATCTGGTATTCCTGTAAATCTGGAATGCAAGTAAAAAATTTGGAATGTAAATATAAATGCAAGTAAATAAGGATTGTAAGTAAAAATTTTGGAATGTAACTAAAAACAGAATGCAACTAGATTTACTGGACATTCCTGGGACTGAAAAGTGCCACGTGTCAGCACCACAATAGAACCTAGGGCAGGATGACACGTAAGTGTCGTTTACGTTAGGAGTAATTGGTTAATTGTACCGATGGAGTCAATACGTAGCCTGTTTGTTTCTATAAAAATGCAATGACATGTGAATCAGTGATAAGAATGGATCATAGGCAAATACTTGCATGTGTACACACCAAACTCTTCTTAGATAAAAGTTAGTAAATTCCTCATATTTCTGCCAATAGAAGCCAGAGCCAGCTTACAGAAGCCACGACCTGGTTTGAAATGAGGGCTAGACTAGTGAGCTTCGTGATTTAGGGATTGAACTGCAACAAATTTAGATCTGCACAGAACTAGCTTAAATGAATGGTTTGTTTGGTTTTGTCACTCTACCTGCTCTATTGCATCTGTGAAATAGCTAAAGTTGGTTATCCTTTTCAGCCTAAGACTCTCCGTCCTCCGTTTCTTAGTTCACAATCTGCAATCTACTATGTTCCAACCTCCTTTGAAGCCTATTTGCGGCTATAATGTGTTTTAATCTGCTCTGTCCAAACCTTCATTGCAGCTTATGGTATAATCTACTCTGTCCAAGCTTCTGTTGTAGCTTATTTTGGAGCTGTGTTGTGTTATTTCTATACGGACCATTGCCGCCTCAGTCTCTATGAGCTTTATTATTCTATCACAGTTATGGCAACGCTTGTGTTTGCACAGACGCACGGCACGATTATATAGAAACATAACATAATCAGAGTTTCCTCTCGCTTCTGCTGTAGGTTGATCTTAACGAGACGATCCTTGAAACACAGAACATAGGTATGTTTGGAGTTGTTCTTGGGTTTACTAGAACTATTTTTAGTGGATTATGTCAGCAGGATTGAAAATGCTGGTTTTCACAAACATGGCAAGAATTCTGGCTGTAATGCTGGTATCCAGAAACGCAAACTTAGACGCTGAATTCTAAGCACAAAGTTGATGCTGAATGTTAGAGACCATAATATAAGATGGCAAAGAAAAGAGGTTTCTCAAAGACAATACGCAGTGGAGTGGCATCTCCAAATCATTTTCATCAGGCTTATGTTTCTTAGAAGATGAAATGAATACCAATGTATGTATGTAGTTGTAGCAATTGAAATGGTCACCGACTGTTTTTCAGTGCAGATTTGAGACAATATACATCAATAATTTTAATAATAGAATCTTGCATGGCTGAGAAACAGATTATGTATATGTGACCACATCATTTGTCAACTTTCAAGCTTAGTATATAAACCTTTACAGCCTGATTAAAATAATGTCCATCGGATTTGTGAACATGGGAGAAATAAAACAAGCAAAAGCTGGCAAACGAGCTAAGAAAATTACCTAATGTTCTTTAAAAATTCGTACTGCCTGAATGTTGTTAAAAAGGCTAAAGTTTGTCATTAATGGAATAAAAAAGCAGTGCATGTTTGTATCATTGATCCAGCAACACATAGAGATGAATTTGTTTCCCTATAACAGGTTGGCTAGGAGGACACCATAGCGGCCTGACCTATCAGGATCACAAGGTTGCTTATCCCATTCAACTAAACGGAATACTAAAAATTTGAACGAGTTACCCAAGGAAGACAGAGGGGAGCTAAGGATTGTCATTTCATTCCTTCTTTTACGTTATCTTTTTTTGCCAAGGATGGGCATTGCCATTCAAAACAAGCTATAAAGTCATTCACAAGGGCTGTACATGTTGTCAAATAAGCATGCAACCATAGCATGTTGAAGAAGTCACTTTATTGCCATCTGGGAACATGTGAAACTTTTCCTTTGTTACTGTATAATTCTAGGATGGAATCTGCAGAAGATGTTTCAATTACCAAAGGGGATGGACATGAATACACCCACTAAAATACATATTCTAAATGAAGGTTGTGCTACAGCCATTATTCATGGTAAGCAGGTACAGTTATTGTTAAGTTGTCATTTACAAAGAACTCGTACCATAAATCAGGTATGCATCTACTCTTAATCCTCAAAAAAAAAAAAAAAAAAGAGAGAAAAAAAGAAAAAAAAAAAAATCCATTCCACTTCACGCTGATGATGTAGGCGGAGCACCCATGACTTATGCCATCGATGCTCCTCCTACACCATGGGCAACGCAACAATGGCCATATCTGGGTTCAATTCCCAGAGCTGCGAAAAAAAAAACCCTCTAGGCTAGGCACTGGCTTCGCCAGCGTGCTAAATTCTTGTATATGATATAAATATATATATTATATACTACCACATCACTAGTACATATATCGACTCAGACAACATGTACATGGCGATCGTATAGGGTTGTACTCTAGGGTACAACCATGTGTACCATTATATCGCATGTATTAAGCAATAATCCCTATTGCCACATGGCAATACTCCATTTGACGCAAATAGCCCAAACCTAGATTCGTGAGCATAAAGGGGCAAGAACCATAGAAAGAGAATCTTTTCAGATTCCAGCCCCAGCACCACGGATTCGAGCAGCGCTTGAGTTGAACCACAGCAGAGGAGCTCAATTCCCGAAGCAGCTCAACGATCCGAAATCATCTTAGCAGAATGGACAGCCTCAGAGGAGTAGGAGCTAGGCAAGGGTCGGGTGAGTGACTCATTTCATAGTTGAATCAGGTTTCCCGACTGGCATTATGTCAGTCTTGCATCAATTCTTAGCTATAGGCGACCCATAGAGCCTAGGAATCTCATCCACTAACAAAGGAACCTAACTATGCATGTTTCATTACATGGATTGGATGTTATTCTATTATTTCAGATTCATTTGATGTTGATTGTTTATCTCTGTGTGCACCTCTTGTGTATTGGGAAGGGGGGTAGAGACCCAGAGCCTTCGTAGATGATGTTCCTAGATAGCCTCATTAGTACCCAATAAATGCAGCCTGTGCATAGGACATCGCCTGGCTGTGGGTGGCAGGGTTAAACCAGCTGACAAGGAAGGCTTGTCCGGCTACAGTTGATCCCTTCAATGTGTCGTGACGGGCTGGGGAACATTGTGGGCTAGGCCTAATAGCTTACCACTGAGTGCGGCCAAAGTATAGGCTCGACACCTCCTAGGTGATGTGTCGCCTTAGTGGGGTTCAAGTCGTAGATGAGCAGTGGCTCTCTAGCTCGCCTGTAGTTGGCATAGTATACGGAGGGAGTGATCCCCAAACATCATAGCACTAGGGGAGATGCAACCCAGGAGTAGTCCCTTTGACTATGCGTCTGGCAGGCTATGGTCACATCCCCAATACTTATCAGCCTATCTACAAAATATGCACAGGAGGGGCGGATAGAGTGGACTACCCAACGGCCATGTTCTTATGCCGGCCAAATCTATTTGCCATGAATTCTATCTACATTGAATTCCGAAGACCTTAGCCTTCAGTTTACCGCCATGTGTTTGAGTCTGGGTAGGACTTTTCCTTTGTGATGTTGTTATTGTTGTCATTGTTAGGATATGATATTGTTATGGTGATCCCACCCTTCGAGGTGGTCATGTATTTGATATGATATGATGGTTTGTGCTTATGTTTATGCCATTCCGCAGCTAGGTCGACCCTGAGAGAGACGAGATGAATGACATATCTATTCTTCCCCATCAGATTCTTGTTCACCATAAAGAGTCTGGCGTCAGATAGACGGCCTCATGTTGGCGCACTGGCTGACAGAAGGGAATCTCCTATATACGAGCAGGGAACGTCACAAAGGTCTTAGTTGACAAGATCGAGCACTGGCCATTTCCTAGTAGCACGAACAGCAGATCTAGATCTTCAGTTTGGAGTTGAAATCATAAGCATGAACCTCGAATGATGAGAGAAATTTTTTTTCCCATCTTAGTATAAAGAGCTACTAGCTAGGCATAGGTAGTAAAGATGAGCTTAAATTCTAATGGAACCTAAAATATGTAGCTATTAAAAATGCCACTACTCATGCAGTGCGCCCAGCCCTGTTTTTGAAATCTCAGAATGACTTCTGGCGCACTCCGTGAGTAGTGGACCATAGTTTTGTTTTTTGAAGAACTCTATCATCAATATATTAAAAGAATGGTAATGTTACAAAGCAAGTGAGGAGAAAGGAGCGCCCCAAAGAGGCACATACCTCGACCTCCACAACAAAAACTCAGAAAAACTGCAACTCTTTCTTTGGCCAAACCGACCATCACCATCTACAACACCCAAGAAGTCCCGCCAAATGGCAAACTTACGCTCTACTAATCAGAACACTAGAAAGCTTTGAAATAGCTTGTATGCTCGAAGTCGAGGAATCGAGAGAGGCCGCATTTCTTGAATCCCCTGAAAGATCCAATGGCCGCCCGCCTTCCAAATCAGCCACACCCACCAACCCGCGCCTGAGATACAAGGCTTGTAAAGCGGTAAGCTTGACCAAGCACGGAGATACACATGAAGCGGCAAGCGTTGGCTAGTCAATCTCACGAAAAAAAGCCACCCAATCCCGGGCAGGCGGCAAGTAAGGGCATAAACCGAGACAATGCTCCCCGCAGTCTCCCGATGAAGGCCACAATAAGGCGCAGAGGGCTCACACAGAGCCTAAGCCCGACTCACAAGGGCATTCACCGATACACGGTGTGCACCACTTGCTACGAAGCACCTAACCTTTGGTGGGGAAGTGAGCTCCATGTCCATCGTCCAAATCGGCGCCATCGAGAACCCCGGCTGCGAGACCACTTGCCCGAAGGGAGTGTCATGAATAGCTTGACACCGGAACAAGAACCGCACAAAACAAGAAGACACAACATCCGGATGAACCCTCCAAACCTGCACCACCACATCATCACGAGGGACTATAGGTATGTGTAGCGGAATACTTCCGCCACTTGTTCCCGGATAGCCTGTCCAATGCCCCTCGCAAAAAGCGAGCTCAAAAAGAACTCCCCCAGCTGGCTGACCACCCCAATACCAATCCTCCAAGGTGAACACAACAACTTCGCCTCCAACTGCGTCAGGAATATGCCAGTGGCAAACCAAGGGCAAGTGCAAGGGGGTAGAGGAACCCACAAGAAAGGAGAAGAGTGGTGATAAATGAGGGCATAATCTAGCCGGAAGAGCATACACATGATCCCAAGCCCGCGCAGCACTCCCGGAGAAAAGGGATGCATGTGGGAAAGTTGGCCTGGAGACCATACAATGGTGCCGGGCAACTCCACATGCACGGGCGACTTCCCAAACACACCACACAATGGCGAAGAGACTGCACAACGCTGCACCAGGAGAAGATGCTCCATCCTGTAGAGTGCTCCAAACAAACTTGGAGACCATAGTTGACCCTCCATGATAAAGTTATGTTGTAATAATATAGGTTAAGTAAGCTTCAATAAAAAATTAAGGTATGAAAATCTATTCGGACATTAAGAAATTAATAGAAAAAGATAAATGAAAGGACCAAAAAGGACGACTATTCATGCAGTGCACCCAACACACTTTTACAAATTTCAAAAGGCCTCCTGGCGCACTCTGTACGTAGTGGGAATGATTAGGCCTAAAAGAAGTCACGTATTCTAAGCTACCAAACATTTAAGATTTAAAAAGTTAGATAACATAAATTCCCTAGTAGAAACCCTAAAAATTTCCAACCCTATAAATAGATCCCTTAGATTTCACCATTTGTGTTTTTCTTCGTGTTATGCCGAGCTCCGATCTGCAAACTGATTTTAGGGTGCCAGTGAGGCGATCGAGGCGATATCAAGCATGGCCCGCACCAAACATATGGCAAGGGTGATGATAGAAGACGGATCAGCAAACACCCAAGTTCGTGCTATGCATTAGAAGGCCCGAGAGGCCAAGAAACGGAAGAGAACCGAAGATCCACAAAATTCTACAAATGGGCAAGAGGAGCAGCAAACAAATGAGAATCAGGAACAGAATCTGGAGATACAAGAACAGGACGATCATGCGGGGGAGGACCAAAATGAGGAGCCGTCAGAGAAGGAGGCTCGATGCCTCCGAAGAATCAAGAGGAAGAAAAGAGAAGAGAAGAAGGGTAGAATGGCAGTAAAGGAAGAACTAGCACGACATAGGGTAGAGAAAGGCAAGGACCCGACCCTAAGGTGGAAGGCCAAGAAGACGCCCAGCACGGGAGTCAAGATTACAAAGAGGCAGGTCGACCAACCACCATCATCATCCAACACCAAGTCTGACAATGCCGACAGGCTGTCCAAACACCAAGGAGCAAGGAAAGGGTCGTCAGAGCCAAGAAGAGAAGAGGCAGACACCGAGGAATCCAGTGCACCTCCACCCTTTCCAGCTTGGCATAAGCCCAATGCCAAGACATCTGGCAAGACTGCTTGAGAATCATACATCCTCGCGCAGAACAGGGAGTACGAGAAATTTAAAGGTTTAGACTCCTCTTTTGTTTTGTAAGTTACATGGTGCGTAAAAGTTGGGTCGTTCTCATTTTGTTGGAGGGTTGTATTGTATTTGTCAGAGCTGATGGTTTTCCTTTGGTGGCCTGCCATGTTCTTGTTCTCTCCTTTTTTCAGAAATTTTGATAGTTTAAAGCCTTCATTGGTTTTAGGTACAGGGTTCTTAGTGTGAAAAGATTCGAGCTATGGTTCGGTTGGATGTGGCACCTCGAGTAGACGCTGATAGGAACTGTTTTTGACTTGGCAATTATAGGGCTCCATGAAAGACTGACTTCTTGATTTTTTCTCCATCTTATTCAGTATGGCTCAACTCAGTGGTACGTTTCCCACATTATGTGTGGGTGATGCAATCTCTAGTCAACATTGATTGGGATTATTGTCAACTTGGTGTCCGCAGAGTTCAACAAGGGATTAATTTCTTTATATGTTGGTTTTCTTTAAGCCAGATATTGGCACTTGACCTATACGATGGGGACTTTAACACCTGTTGCCAGAGGTTTTACATTGGTGGATTTTGCTAAAATCATTTGTTCATGTATACATGGCTTTTGCCAGAGCCATATCTCAGTTCGTGTTCGCATTTGTTATGGGATGATCTAGAGGTTAAGATGTTTGGAAGGTTGCTCATGGGTTGTATTTTCAGAGTCATGGTGGTTCTTCGCGTTCTTTGTGTCTCCTTGACAACGGGACGAAAATTTTAAGAGTTGAGGCACAGTATTTTGAGTATCTCTTTAATTTTGCTCTTTGATCTTTGCATTTTATACAAGTAAAAACACTTGCACATGAGCATTTTGTACCAAAAATTGTCATGAATTGGGCAAGAGAATCCATTTGGGCATATAATAACTTTCGTCGGATGTCTGATTCATTGCTTGGCTATTCCATGGATTTTTATCTTTGCAGTCTAGGTAGCGTCCTGTGCACCATAGGTTTTAGTTGTGGGATGTGCATCTATTTGTCCATTTCACATCGTTTCCCCTTGGTATATAACAGGGTTTGTTGGTTTAGTTAGAAGTGTCTCTTTTTTCTCCGTTCTCTCTTACCTGCAGTTTCATTTAATATTCACTCTGCTTGCTCTATTTGTTTTACCTCAAACTTTCTCCTTCTTCTCCCCCTTTTTTGAGATTGCCTCATCCCATTCAACCTTTGTTGCAACCAGTGGTCCCAGTTGCTCTATTTGGTTTGTTACTCCATGTATTTCAAGATGTCCCCTTCATTTATTTTTTGTTCCTCGATATCTTCCGATTTGTTGTGCTCTAGTCCTCTTTTCTTGATCCCATTTCTCCGTCCACATTTCTTTTTATTTCTATTCTTTTTTGCTCTAAGGTTCTTGAGCTTTGTTTCTAGTGGTAGGCATAGGTAGGTGCCCTTTCTTATATGTTCTCAATGGTTCTCATGGATGCCCTTATGAGGGCCTATACTCGCCTTTTGTCATAGATTCTTAGTGTCTTTGAGGGCCCTTTGGTCATTTGCATTTTGTGTCCTTGGCTTCTTTGTTTTGTTTTGCTCTATTCCTCTACTCGATCCTTTTTCCCATCCATTTCATTCCCGTCTTCTATTTGTCTTTTTTCACCCTGTGTTTGCTCCTTTCCTCTTTTTGTTCATTTATCCCTTGAAAACATCTTTGCTCTGCTATTGTCTTGACTCCCTCCTTTGTCTGCCTCTTAATTCATCATAATTCTTCTTGCCTTGTTGGTCCAATCATCATGCCTTTTTCTATATTGATCCTTACGAAATGGAATGGGTTTGTTTGATGTACATTCATCATGCATGATGTTCACATGGCATTCCCCTTTTCGGCCTGCATTTTAAATTTTCAAAATGTGGTCGCATCGTTGCACATTTGTGCATGTTGTAGTGGTTCATGTTGTCGGTTATCTTGCATTCTTAGATGGTTTTGTTTCAGGTTGCACTCAGTTTTCTTCATGCCTTCCTCACCTTGGCATTGACCCATCTCGTCTACCGGCATTCTCAATCGCCTCCTCTCCAGCTTGCGTTTTTTTTTTTAATAATCTTTCTATTCCTTCCAGCAAGTGCTAAGTTGGATTCATTTTGGCTATCATTTGCCCTGGCTTGACAATCCCCCTACCGACCCCTTCTTTTGTTAGCAATCATTTGTCCCTATCTGTCCACATTGTTTTTGCTCTTGCTATCTCGGAACCCCTTCTTACCGATGCCGCCTCCATCTTGCCCTTCCTTCTGTTCCCCTTTGTTGGTGGTGGCCATAGTTGTTGTTTGTATTCGATTTTAGTGCCTTCTTTGCCTTATGCAGTCCAGTTATCCTGGGGGTTCTTGGGCCCCTTCCCCTCTATTTGCATTGGCATCCTGCCTCGTCTCATGATCATTACATTTTTCCTAGCATTGAGGTGCGTCTTACAGTCTCGTGTGGTCGCAATCTATGATGGGGTTTGAGTTAGGTTCCTCTTTGTGTCGATGATGACACTTGTGCATAAGGATCCTTTCCCTAGAATGCTATAGTTCTCTTCTTATATAAAAGAGAACCATCATTCTCCTGCATTCCTCATCGGTGTTTTCTGGTGGTTGAATCTTGTTGTTGTAACGGAGTCCCCCAACCCCCCCCACACCTCTTACTGTTATATGGGTTTTACTTTTTCGTTTAGTCTCGGTCGATAAGCTTCTGCATTTTTCCCAGCGTAGCACATGGCGCTTCTGGAGAGCACCAAGGGGAAGCCCCCCTGGGTTGAGCCTATATGTTCTTATCTTGGCGTAACCCCGTAGCTTCTGAGGATCCTCATGGATCATCTCTTCAATTTTCGATATTATGCGCTTGTATTTCTAGTCCAACTTTATAGCTTGCTAACTCTTAGGCCGTGGAAGACTGCTAACACAGTTGACAATCACATATAGTTAGGTCTTGCAGTTTGAAGCTCACTGATGTGCATGGGGCTGCTTTTTATATGCCCCTGGGTCGAGCCTATATTTTCCTATCTCGGTGTCGCCCCTTGGCTTCCGAGGATCCTCATGGATCATCTTTTCAATTTTGATATTGTGCTCTTGTATTTCTAGTTCAACTTTTTAGCTTGCTGGCTCTTGGCCCATAGATGGCTCCTAACACAGTTGACAGTCACTTGTGGTTTGGTCTTGCAGTTTGGAGCTCTCTGATGTGCATGAGGCTGCTTTTTATACAAGCGGCCAGGAGGGATACATGGAGCGGTACTTTAGCTGGATGGATTTGAGTCATTGCTTGGTTGGGAGGCGAGACCTGGCTATTGCAGTTGCTGCAGTTTGGGACCATTATAGTACGTCGATCTTTTGGATGTTCTATGTGGGGGTTTGAATGCATTGTACACAATTATCTTATATATCAGGTGGTCTAATCTGGAGTTGTATTTGGTGTTTCACTCATTTGGGATTCATCATTTGTTCCCCTCTTCATTCATTTTGGGATTCATTAGTTTGTTCCCCTATGGGTTATAGTACTCATTTTGTCATTCAGCTCAATGAAACACCACTTCACTTCAATAAGGACCTTTCCCTAGAATGCCGTTTCTTAATCTACCAAATAATTCTCGACTTAATCCTCTTGCTTTTGATTCTACTCCTGTTAGTATGAGCGTGGACATACAACACTTCCCTCCTCTTTCTAAATCTGTCCCTCTGCCTACTTTCCAAGTAGAAGCCACCATATCTACTTCTAGTGATACTTCAGCTTCTTTTCCATCTACTTCTGATGGGCCTCTACCTTTTTTGCTCCTTAAGTTCTTCTGATACAGTGGCTAGGGCATCTTCTACATGATTCAATGATTGGATCAAACGTGAATCGTGATATGCAGTTGTCGAGCAATCTGCTCGTGTTTCTTCTACATTGGATATCATGTTGCAGAACAATAAAAAAGAATTAAGCTCATATCTTAATGCGTTGCAAGCACAAAGGGAGGTTAATTGCCTTCTGAGGGTGTTTTCTATGAGGCACATGAATGTTAAATGCTTTTATACTGGCTGACTTACCAGTTATTGAGATTGATCACACTATGCATTTGCATTGTGTTTAGAATCTTGTGTCCCATGCACTGGTATGCCATTTCACTGGACAATTTCTTGATCTCAGGAGAATTGGATTTTGGCGAACAGGATCTCCTTAATTATGCATCCTTGAAGGTGTTAGATAAAGATACTGTTTTCTCTAGTCATGTTTGACTCATCAGTTGCGCTTGACAAGCTTGTGCAACGTGGTATTGATTCTATCTTTTTTGTGCATTGAAAGTAACATAACTTGTGATTTGAAACTCCGATTCAGGTGAACTTAACTTTCATGGAAAGATCACATCCTCATCTACAATGTATCTAAAAGACATATTTTCATTTGGATTATCACCAAAAAGTTAAGATAATCTCCATAAAAAATACCTCAAAACCAAACCAAGGGCATTCCCTTTCCGGTATTGTAAACTCATCCTTATTGCTTAATCCGAGTCCTAAACTCCTAAATCTATAATAACCAATACACAATGGTTGAAAAACAAGGTCTATTGCTCCTCAGGAATCGAATTTGAGTAATGGCATTGAGCGTTGAAACAAAGGATTCAAGAGGAAAAACTCCAAATTTAGGCAGTAGATGCTCACTAGGGATCCATGTTCAAAATCCATTCAAACACTCAAACACGCATGTTAGCGACTCCAAACAAATGTCTCGACCGGTGGATGCTTGGATGAGAAGGAAGAACTTGACTATTTCTCACCGATGTACACAAGATAATCCATTCTTGAGAATGAGTTTGAAACTCTATTTTGACCGCAGATTTCTATTTAATTTTGAAGTAACGAGCTATGGCCTCGACGGGGCTTGTTGCGGTTGTAAACTAGAAAGGTTTAAACCCAAAGAGCATGCTCTTTCCAATAGTCATAACTAAAACACTATTCATACAAGGAAACAAGTCATTTATAAGAATCACTTTCGGCGGGTCCTACATAAAAACCTTGCTCTAATGCCAACATCTGAGCTTGCTTGTATGCCAAGACTAGCCCAAAAAGGATCCTGCTCTCATTCCAAAATCGCAGCTTGCTAGAAAGCCAAGCATCACAACCGCTCAACTCAGCCGCCTTTGTGCAACCGGAAAATATCGGGGGATTCAATATTGTTTCCAGTACGGGACAAGTGTTGAAAGAAACTTCACTTTTTTTTTCGTATTTATATTCTTACCAATAGGGGTTTTTTTTGCTCTCTATTTGGGGCAAAATATATACTTTAAGGGTTCAATTAGCTTCCAAAGGTCAGCATACTAGGGATGTTTTTGGCTACCTTACGAATGCAGATGTCCATACCCCTACTTCTAATTAGTGCATCCCTCGGGAGATAGGATAAGGCCAGACCAAAATAGAACCTCCATGATTCAGGGCTGCAAGACACTACTAAGCCAACCTCGCTCTTACTTGCAGGAAAAAAAAACCCCAAAATTTTAGTGCCTATTTGTCCAGAATACCAATGTTAACCCTACCCATTGGTTACACATGGACTCCCCACCCACATAAACCCAAAATTAGCAACTTCAAACAATATACGATTTCCATCCATTGTAAAAGGGTTGTAAAACGTGGCGCCTCGTCTCATCCTGAGGACTAGATTATAGCACTCAAATATCAAAGGATGGCTCAACCATGGCCACTATAACAATCTCCTTGGTCTCACGAGTAGGTTGGATGTTAAAAATGTCTCGTTAGAGAAGAAGAAACATACATTGCATGTGGACAGAATGAGTTTAAAACTGAGATTCCTGTACATTGAATTAAGACACAATTTCGTTTAGAATAGAATGTGACGTGTCATCACGTGATCTACCCGAAACTATAAACTTGAGTTCTGGCTTGGAACACCATATGGCGATTATCCATCGGTCCACTGTTTCGGGCGAGCTTTCTGTTTTCCAGTTCACATATTGTTGCAGCTTGAACCGTGGCCCCAAAGTGGTATGTTTTGCAGGCTGCAATCTTGATAAAAGTTTTGAAGGCAAGCAGATTGGATCCTCCATGGTACAACAGAAGCTCCAGCCCTCGAGAAGACCGTGTAGCTCTTGGAATGGACCTGGGCTGCATACTTCGGCAGATATAGTGCAAGTAATGACCTTTCAAAGGTTACTCATCATCTCCATGATAGTTCTTTTCTACTTCCTGTTTTATGCCATAGCATTTTGCAGCCCATATCTAAGGCCTTTTAGCCTGCTCTTATCCAACAGGTCTCCTATGTGAACTTTTGCTATTTTCACATCATTATTTTACAAAGTATTCTCTTATGCTTATAGTTGATTAGCTTTACTAATTTAGGTACAATTAGCCTGTTGATAAATATCTTATGACTTACATCCCAGCCAGCTCTTTGACACACAAAAATTGTAAGAAATAAAAAATTTTCGATTTTGCTTTTATTGCTTGAAAAGGGAGGAATATATTGCATCATCTAGTTTGAGAATGGAGATTACGCAAAGTAGCTGATCTCGCTGAAAGCCAGACTACGTTCTATGTATCAACATATTCTAACACGTGCAAGTCCAGCAAAAATATTAGAGCCAAAACTTAGATATGTCACACAAACTTAATGTGCAAGTGTAGCAGAATATAGATACTTCTTCTACAGAGATGAGTCAGGGCAAATGCTTTATTTGGAGCATAGCCTAATTGAATTTGCTGAGATTTTTACGATTTAAAAACCAGAGTTCACATGGTTTAGTTGTGGATGCTGCAGTTTTGCCATGCCAGTCCTACCATGTGATTGCTTTCTGTTTGAGTCGGCATATTTCATTTCTTACGGTTGCAGGTTTTGACTGTCTAAGCTGATATTTAGGTTAGGAAAAAAGATTTGATCTGGGAGCAATTAAGAAGGGAAGCAATGGAGCAGTCAGAAGCTGAACCATACCTTGCAAGCTTTTTCTATGCAACAGTTATCTCTCATGTTTCTTTGGAACGTTCATTGGCATCCCATTTAGCAAACAAGCTGGCAAACATGACTTTGTTGTCCACACAACTGTTTTCTTTATTTGCAGAAACATTTGCCGCAGATGCTTTTATCCAGGTACTTTGTTAATATGTGGCCATCCTTACACAGTTATACATGTGGACAAAGCTTAATAAAAAAGTAGCCACTGCAGGAAGCAATCCGCGAGGATATCCAAGCAATTAGAGAGAGAGATCCAGCTTGTACAAGTTATGTTCATGGAATGCTAAATTACAAGGGTTTTCTTGCATGTCAATCATATCGCATATCACACAGACTTTGGTGCCAAGGGCGCAATGGTCTTGCTCTTGCACTTCAGAACCGGATATCCGAAGTTTTTCAAGTAGACATTCATCCAGGTAGTTTTCATAAATCTTAAAAGCATGATGCTGAACATGACGAGCTAAATCATTTGCAGGAGCAAGAATCGGAAAAGGGATTCTCTTTGACCATGCCACTGGCGTGGTTGTGGGAGAAACTGCTGTGATTGGAGACAATGTATCACTTCTGCACCATGTGACACTTGGTGGTACAGGAAATTCATCAGGCCACAGACACCAAGGTTGGTAATGGAGTATTGATAGGAGCTGGAGCAACTTTGCTTTTGGCCCGATACAAGTAGGTGATGGTGCAAAGATTGGTGCATCATCCTTAGTCTTGATGGATATTCCTCCCCACACAACTGCTGTGGGTGTTCCTGCAAGGATAATTGGCAACAAGGGCTATTATTACTCATACACCAGAAGACCTTCCTGGCCGAAGCATGGATCATACTACAGATATTGTTGACTATGTTATCTGATCATAAGATCATTATCTCAATCATCATCTACAGAATTAATGTATATATGACAAACTGGTATATAATTCCTAGTTGGTATACTTCGCAAAGACAAGATGGTCCTTGTGTAATATCAATGGCAATTAAGTTTTAAAAGGTCATTTCTATATGCTGGAAGTATGTTTGAATGTCTGGTCAAAGGAAATGGCTAGATGTGCAGAATGAGCTGGTTGGTGCCACATGGGAAGCATAAGTTTGTACATGCGCATTGCAACCTTCAAAAAGTAAAAGGACCAGTGACTAGAAGAGAAACAATTGCATTGTCACCGTAGTGAGGTTTTGCTGTCAGCCAGATGCTGCCACTTGCCACCATTTCTTTTTCTGGAATTACTTCTTTTAAACAATTTTGCATTCATGTGTATATGCTGATTTGTCATGGGAATAATCGTGGATTGCATATTCGAGTATATTGCTACATGAATATTCTGAGTATATTACTATGAGTGCTCAAGATGGAGTGAGTCGGATTCTTGTAAGATGTGGTATCTGGTATAGGGATACGTTTTGATGGTGAAGGTGTGTCCTGGTGATCCTCAAGTTCTATAATGTTTTTTAGAGGCTGTGGGTTACCAAGGATGCAGGAAAAACTTCTAGAATAGGGTCCTCAAGCTAGTTCTTCCCTGCATCTTGCTTTGCTTTGATCTGCACTCTGTTCAGTATAATCTTTATTTGCAGCATCCTCTTGGAGCTTGTCTTTATTAGCCCTGTGGGCTAAACACACATATTAGTGGCATGACCCACATGTATATATCGTATTGGACCCCAAGATCTAAGGCCCAGATTTCAACCTAGATCTGTGGTAGGTGAGATGTCAGTTAGGGTTAGGGTTTGCTCTACTATTTAGAGGGAGCATTTCCTCTCATTGTTGAGGGGTTTCGTTCACGTTTTGGAGCAAATGTTCATTCTTTGTCTTTGTTCTTGTTCTTGGAGTTTCTTCCCACCTTGTTTTGTTGATTCATGAGCATTTGTGGTAGCCTTGTAGCATCCAGAAATTGTGGATTGCTGCTGCAAGGTGTATGCCAAGAACCCCAAAAGTCAACAATCTTGCTTGTCCATCATTTCATCTAACGCATCTAGAAAACAACAAAATCAATAAGCTAGAATATGCCTACAATTCAAGAACTTAGTTTTCGTCATACTCTGAGGAGAACTCTCTGCCCTGATTTCTTCCATGATTTCTTGTGTGGCGCTGAGCGTCATTGATTATTAGATGTCTTTGTCTTGTATCAATATAGTAAAAGTAGGATCAAATTCTTACTAATTGTTGTTTGGTGCCTCGGTTTCCACAAAAAGCTTGATGTAACAAATGCAGCCTCCCAGATATTGTCATCTAGTGTGCTAGAAGGAGAATGTGTATTTTTAAAATTTATGAGGGGGATATAATGCTGTCATTTGGGGCGTGAACTTACTACCTCGCCATTATGGATGTTGACAAATATCATGTTAGACACCAAATTAGATTAACATTAATTTTTACGGTGCCATTAGACCAAATACTTCTTTTCCATGATTGCCATTGTTTCGTGAGCAAAGGGTTGTTTTTGGATTTTAAAAAATAGCTGTTTAATGGACGAAAGCTGTCATTTACTGAAATGAAAATGTACACTTCGATGAATTGAGGAATTTTATGGTTGCCTGAAATTGTTTTCCAGCATCTCAGTTCTTGTTTTGTCTCTTTCTTTTCTTGTTTTGCATCTAACATTATTCAGAAAGTCCCGCATAACAGTAAGTTAGGATCTCTCTGTTTGATCCCAAAAAGCACACCGTATTTGTCTTCTAGAGTAACATTTGATATGTATTTTGTCCATTTTTGTGACGTACATTTTTTGCACAGAATATATACGCGATTTCTTGTTACTAATTTTTCTAATAAAACTTTCGTTAGTTAATTGAAACTAACATAATATTTGCTATCCATGTTCAGACCAGAGAGTGGATTGAGATGTAAATACCTTTTCAAGTAGGCTAAAGCTTTGGCTGGCAAATTGGTATGGAGAGCTCTCTTCATAAACAAATGGTTTCCTTGCACTCAACTTAATAAAGCATAGGTGTCAACAAAGTTTAAGAAGAATCCTTCTAGTTTGGAATGCAACATCACCTTATTTCTCAGTTGATTTGTTCAATATCTGAACATTGTAGTTTTATCTCTTATGTAGGCTACCTAGCCTTTGAGCACTCCACTGAGTATGGTATATAAAAACATCTTGAACTTACCTTAATTTGATCTCTACGAGCCAACCTTTCATATATCCATTAGAACTCTATGTCTCTGCTCTATTTAAAAATATAGAAATCAGGCAGGTAAAGAAGGATTATCCCCTCAAGCTCAAATTGGTTAAAAATTTTGAAACAACCCTTGCTCATTGATAATTGAAAGGACCAATATAGGATAGAAGTCGAGATCATACTGAGCAATTCAAGGCTTTATTTAATTTCTCCTACTTTACTCTAAACGGTGCTTCTAATGTGCGGGACAACTCAATTAGCATGGGATACATGAATATATTGTTCAACCCATTGCCAAGAACTTGAATCTGTGTAGACAAGTGTCTAAATGAAGCTTTCAAGGATAAACGTTAGAGCCATTTCTAGCTCTAAGAACATTCTTAATAAATGTTTATCTCTAATATTATTATATCCCACTCAAACCATTTTTCAAACATATGCTACACGGGACCCTCATATTTGGAGTCGGGGATGTGGTCTTTTTGGCCAGATCTGGTCGGATATTTTTGAACTTTCGCAATCAGCCAGGGCATGCCCATCCTCCCATCGATGGAATTCATCGATGGCTTCCCATTTTCGAGCTATGGGATGGCATCTCAATCGCGCAGGTTCAATCAAGCAACAATACCATGGTTGGAGGGGACCTCATCTCGTCGGACATGCCCTGCATGCCCGGGGTATTTCGGCCAATTGAATTAATGGAGGGGGGATAAGGTACTAGCAAGGTGAGGCCAGATTTATCGAAACCAAATTTACTATTCCCACTTCCGAAGCGTGTTGCGTTTGTGGTCGATATTGTTCTGACGCATTTCAACATGGCCATAATAATTCCATTGCCACTGCCTTAGTGTGCCACCATTTTCATTTGATGCGCCATAAGGTTTGGATTTTTTCTAAGGGCATCATAATTTTTTTTTTTTTTTTCTCGATCATGGGTTGGGGCTTAAATAGAAATGACCAGGCTTTGAGTTTGCATTTTCATTCAAGAGTTCTCGCCGTTTAGTTCTTTGTCCACAATGGAGGCCATGCTAGCCAGACTCAACCAAGTTGAATCAGAATACTTGAAGCAAGAGAAGAGCATCATGCTTTCCGTTTTTTAAAGTAAGGAATTCAGTTTCTATTGTTTCTAACAATTCTGGCAGTTTGATGTGTTTATTGTCCCTGATGTAGAAGCTTTCAACAAGATGAACAAAGAAGGTGTCCCCTGAGCTGCAATAGTTGGTGTTGTTCTTGATCCTAAAGTGTTGGACCAGAAGATAAAATTTTTGAAGAAATAAGCTATTGGAAAGAAAGCAAAAAAAACATTCTTGGCTACGAAAAGCTGGGCATGGGATGATAAAGCGTTTGGAACATGTGCAATACGTTTGGAAGTGGAGAAGGGATAGAATACAGAGATTCTAAATGGGACTGTATTGGCACCTCACATTCTTGACACACAACTATGGTTCCAAAGTGATGACCTGGTAGAAGATTCCACAGAAGAAAAAATAATCGAGGCATTGAGCGATCTCATGCAAACAACGGGCGGCCTTAAACTGGCCATAGAGATTGTGATTATGTTTTTTGACTAATGGAAGGTTGATTTATTCCAGATTATGCTATTTCTGGTTCTTTTGATATTTAATACAATGCATAATTGCTTAGCATTCAGTGTCCTAGCCAGTTCCTGGTACTTCTGGCTGGGATACTGGTGTCTGGTGAGAACAGTGGTATATTTGGCTATTACTATGGTATATCTGACCAAGATAGTGGTATTTTTGGTCAATAATATAGTATATCTGGCCAAAGAAGTGGTATTTCTGGTCAAAATAATGGTATATCTATCCAATATCATGGTATTTCTAGGCAGAGTAGTGGTATTTCTGGACAATGCCATGGTATTTCTGGACAACACCGTAGTATTTTTGGCCAGATTTTTGGTATATCTGGCCATGCAATAGTAGTTTCTGACCATGATCATAGTATATTTGGCCAATACCATGGTATATCTGGCCAGGAGCCTGGTGTTTTTTATCTACTATGGTGCCCTGGGATGTTAGCTCTCTATATATGGATACGCCATGTGCATTACTAGGGTCCCAAAAAACCCCTTCGTATGCGAAAATTCTCTAAGAAAACCTCATATGATATGTTCTATTTTTTCCAACTTTTGTCTACCCCATATTGTATTTATATGATATTTTTTTGTAGTACCAATGATCCTTCTCGTATAAATACAAAACGCATCTTAACATATGACATATTCCTTATTGTATAAATATTGCAAATGAATTGTGGATAATAGATTAAAGTGAACTAAAGAGTTAAATAATGATTTGTTCAGTATGAGTATGTATTGAAAAGGTTTTCATGATCTTAAGTTAACATATAACTCAAAGACTTTTGTAGGTAAACTATGAATCTATCATGTTCCACGACCCACTCCTTCCTAGCTAGAAATTAGAAGATTAACCCCATCTTATGCCATACGAGAAGTTCTATCTCGCCAACAACGACCCCTAGTCGTATGGATATGGATTCAAAACCAAATAACCTTATGTTACTCGTACGTATACGATACGTTGGACAACAAAAAAAACCCCTTATCATCCACACACATGGTACATACGACTTACATTGGTGATATCCCCGGGCTATGATGGTATTTCTGGCCAGAGTAGTGATATTTCTGGCCAATATACATGGTATTTCTAGCCAGATCAATGTTATATTTGGCCAATACTGTGGTATGTCTGGCCGGGCCAGTGCTATTTCTGATTAGTATTATGGTATATCTGGCCAGACCCATAGTGTTTCTAGCCAATACCATGGCATATCTAGCTAGATCAGTGGTAGATCTGGGCAAATAATATGGTATCTGTGACCTTAATAATGATTTTATTTGTCCATATACTGGTATCTCTGGCAGTGGGAACTACTGAAATCAAACTTCTAAAAACTCACTTTAACCCATACCATAATCATGATTGGATGTTTTAGAATTTCTATGCATCTACGGGCGTTACATAATACAATCTCTAGGCTCTATTGGTCTTGTTCGAAGGTGTCATGGTCGAAGAATAGAGTAGACAGAAACATGGCTTTTGATGTGGCAGCTAGAACTCCTTCGAACGATGATCAGATGGCGAACGGATCTGAATGTAAGAGCGATGATGAATCAGGGAGCTCGTCCTATTATTACAGCATAGAGGAGGAATGAGAGGATGGATAGAATGCAGTCAAATCCTCAAAAAAGATGGAGGTGGATCCTCCTCATAAATCTAGTGATCTAAATTACGTGGTTGAAGAAGAGAATGAGCATGAAGGGGAGTTCTTTCTAGAGCATGAGAAGCTCTTGCAGGTAACCCCAGGTTTGAAAAAAAAAAGCCAAGCCCAGGGCGGAAAAACAAATTACTCCATTGGATCCAAAATCTTTAAAGAAGATTAAGAAGATCAGATGGAAGGAGAGGGTTAGCCCAACTCGAGGGAACCAATGGCTGCTAATGCGGTTGTAACCTATTCAGACGATTTGGAGATGGACAAGGCGGCTTGAGAACATAAATATTATTATATAGTAGGAAAAAAGTCCAAATCACATCCCGTCACTTTGGCAAGTGGAGCTATCCACCACACACAAGGTCGCCGGGTTAATTTGAATATCTAGCTACTAGGAGTACTAGTTTATCTAGGCGTCGAGAATATTGGGAAATATGATTTGATTGTCGGCATGGACATCTTCACAGCTGCGAAAGCCAATATTGACTGCGAGAAGTGCGCTGCACTTTCAATGCAGCTAATGGGGCCCGTTTCACTCTAGCAGGTAATCAAGTTAAACCCATCATCCAGAGCATGTCATTGTCACAGTGGATAAGGCTGTCTGAAGGAACCACGTTGCTTGCATTGTTCGGCTTGCCGCAGTGGAAGCTAATGCTCAGAAAGAGGAAACCATTCGAGACTTGCTTGAAGCTATTGCCAGCTTACTTCATGAATTTCAGGACCTCTTTCATGACGAGATTCAGAAGCTGCCACCTTTTGGGGGGGTAGAGTGCAAGATTAAACTTGCGCCAGGTACAAAGCCAACCAGTAAGGCCCCGTACCATATGAGCACACCTGAATTGACAGAGCTTAAGAAGCAGTTGCAAGACCTTCTTAAGTTAGGGTTCATTCGCCCTAGTGTTTCCCCTTTTGGAGTGCCAATTGTGATGTTCTAGGTATTTATACGGTGTACGTATACATACTATGACACGTCACCAATATTTAACTAGACCCCTAAGGTCAATAGGGGGTAACCTGGGTTCACTTAGAAGGGATTTTATTAGATATGCTAATAAAATTAGTGGATAAATAACCTAATTATGCTAATTAGATTATAATTACTTAAATGGAACTAACAGGGGAGCGCCGCTTGGCCCAAATCGATTGGCCAAGTGGGACTTGCCAATTTGAGAGGAGAAATTGGGGGTTCTACCCCATTTCCCCAAAATCGATTGGGAAAGAGGAGAGGAAGAGAGCAGCCTACTAGTTCTTGCCAACCCAACCAAGAATGGAGGCTTTCCGTGGTAAACAAGAGACCGGTTAGTCCCTAGATAGCTTGTACTTCTTCCGCTAACACTTCTTTGAATAGATGGAATGGTTAATTTCTTTCATATGATTATAGAAAAGTGCTCAGCCGCTGTCGGGCTTTTTATTCTGCATAAAAATATTGAAATTGTATTAAAAGTGGCTTCGTGTTGATTATATGAGGACAATCATTATCTTCTTGAAATGACAGACCGACGCTTATCGGGCCTTTAGTAATTTTTGTTAGGAAATGGGAAAAATAAATTTTGTCTATGTCTTTTGTGAAAGTGTCATGTAAGTAGAGAAATACAAACCCAGGCACATTTGGACCGCTTTATTTCATTTTGTAAGTTAAACTTTCATTTGGACCGCTTTTATTTCATTTTTGTGTTAAAACTTTCATTTGGACCTTTTATTTCATTTTGTGTTAAAACTTTCATTTGTAGCTTGTTAGATCATGAGTGATGTCTTATAACCGTGGTAATTGATTTAACCCCTACATGGTTCACTTTGCAAGATTGGGATGGCACCTCAAACCTTGAACTTAATTCTACATCATTTACTATATAGATTTGACAATGAGAGCACATCATTTGGGGATACATTCACTACCTTCTAAACCAAGTAGCCATTGAAGAATTATGTGTCACCTTTTGAAATGCGATCTGTCACTTGCAAAGACAATACAATGCCCCAAGTTATAAATTAAAAAGATAAAGGATCAAAATGCGCAAGAATTTGGATGGTGACAAGTAATGGATATGTCAAGCTCAAGTGCATGAATCTAACAGAGTGAACATGCATGGATTTATTGCTTTAAGGTTAAGGCACAAGGTGGGAGTCATTATCACAACACAAAAGTGGCAAGCAAATATATGGCCTTCTAACAAAAGGGCAAGTGTAAATAAACCAAATTCTTCTTCCATACCAAAAGGGACAAAACAATAAACAATATAGAAATGTTGGACTATCCTTATTGAAAAGACAATAATCATCATCAATAACAGAGCTTCAACTTTGTCCAAAGTCAAACAACAAAACCAAAGAAGCCCAAGCGCTGAAAGCTCAATTTTTGAGTTCCTTTTTGTTTCTCCATTCTTGAATAGGGCCATACCTGAAAATTTAAAGATACAAAAAAGATTCAGAATGCAAAATGTAGTTCATAATTTTTCTTTTTCTCAGGCTAGATCTAAAACCCCAAAAGCAACTGCTACATAAATTTCCTCCATTGCAACGCTTACACAACAAGAAATATATACGGTATCAAGGATATGCACATATGAGTGAGTCGAGAAATGCCCTTTTTTTTTCTCTTCCACTTTTTTGTCCAAACAACCATTCAACTGGCCGCTAATTTGTCACCTTCTCCTCCAAATGGACACTCCAAATAACTTCCCAATTTTTTTTCCAAAACTCACAAATGCCACAAGCTATAACCCAAAACCCTAAGAATCAAACCTCACCTTATGCACCAAATCCTTCCATCAAGAAATAAGAAGAATATGTGAATATGAAGGCAAATGGACTTAGCAGATCACGGTGTAAGTGTTATATTTCATGTACTACTACAATGATATATAATTCAGATATTATGTACGCCTACAATGCAATAACTAAGAACCACTAATGTTTTAACCCGGAAAATAAAATGACAAAATCATGTCCGTGGAATGCCAATGCCGGAAAGCAACCGCTTCAAAGCCAAGGTGTTGCTAGCATATAATTGCATTGTGTATGTTAACATCCGCCTCAAGCCGTGCGTCGAGAATACTCTGTGGCATGAGCTCCTTCTCTAGCATAAACGTAAACCGATCACTTTTGAAAACCGATCACTTTGTGTCTCATGCGATGGCATAAATGTATGATAATTTAGCTCATGGTTAGCAAGGGTAGTCTCAAACCTTTGGAATGATTATCCTAATCAAACCACATATCCGCAAGGAAAGATATCCTGAATCCAAAAGGTTTCTAAAGCTAGAGGTCCGCAGCTTTGGCTTCATTTTGAATGAACGGAAAACAAAAATCAAGACATGTTTTGAAGACTTTGCTTTTCGTGATCGTAGATATGCCCGACAATATGCATGAGAGAGTTCAGAAGTTTCATTGTGTTGGGAAGAAATGCTACATCATATCATGGCCAAGACTCGAACTGAACTCGCTTCAACAAAATTGTCCACCATAATATGACCCATTATTTTTAATACCCATCTTTCTCGTAGAGTACATGTACCTATTTCGAAAGCTATCTTGGCCTTTTGGTTTGACTATTGAGATCGGGTTCTCGCTTGAATTAAAATCGCATGCTTGTACATCAAGACAAAATAATAAGCAATAAGACTCCTGTTGTTTCAAAGAATGCATAAATCACCAGTAGCATCTAATGTATTAAACCGCATCTTATATAAAAAAATATCAGCTTTTATATCAACAAAGTTAACATATTGCACCCGCTTTGATGAGAACCAAATCAAGAGCATGTTTTTCAAGATATGCTTTTATCTAGCAATAAACGCATCAACAACCGTGATTCCAAAGAATGATGGTCGCTTTTACATTATATTTTTGACTCTCACGCTTTTTAGAATCCATATACCTAGACGGCATTGCATGCTCAAGCCCCGGTAGGGAGTTCAAGCTCTGTTCGGTCGAATGTCGAGGAAGGCCAAGCATTAACGCCAACCTTTAACCTGGCAAAGAGGAGCTTCGAAAAAAGCTAAGTGGTAAGACTATTTTCCAAGGTCCTCTTTTCCTAGTTTCTCGAACATATGCTAATAAAATTATGTTTATCTTGCAAACGTAATGCAATTCCCGTGATGCTAAGAGTGAGAGTGTTATAAATGACAAATTCCAACAAGTATTGGAACGATAGCAATTTATCGCCAGAAGAGATGCAAGCAAGAATGCGTAAAACACAAGAAGCAAAAGACTTAAACGCTGAATCCAGCATTGGGATACATTTTTTCACCAGGTTTCCAACACCTTCATTTCAATTCTTGTAACTTGTGATTTATTTGTCTTGAATCAAGCTTGATTATGATGTGAATATACATAAGCTATGGAAGACGGTGAGGAAAGCCAAGACGCTTATAGATTGTGATCTCGAAAGCACCTTGGGATGGAGTCAAGCTAGAGAGGTGGATGGCTGCAAGGCCTTGGGAAAACAAAGTTAGACAAGAGGTACCAATGAAGTCTAAACCCGCTAAAAAGAAAGAGGATGCAGCTAAGAACGCCGAAACCATTTTGGCCGATTAAGCAAAGCGCTAAAAGCTTAGCAACAAATTGCTACCATAACGGCACCTGTGTTCAAAGACGATAACAAGCCAATCACCCAAAACTCCCCGAAAGCCAACACATGTTCTTGTCAAGTCTGCAAGTCCTCATGCTATAGTGCTCATAGATGACCAAATGAGTGTGGCATGGTGCTCAGAAAATTCTAGCATGCCCTTGGTCGCCTTTAATGCTATGGAAATCTGCCTAATGTAAGCTCTTTCGTAAAATGATGAAAGCTCAAAGGCTCACATATTGCCTAGCTACATGGCACCAACCCAACCGCAAAAGCTAAGGTATCGGCCCCATAGCACTCCTAGACGAGTCCCCGGGTAATCCCGGATAAAGGTGCATTATCACAAGAAAGAAAAGACTATCTTATCCTATCTATGAAGGCTCTGTTAGCGCTTTGGAGCAAATATACATGTCATATTGTGCTGTAAACCTAGCTATTTGAGCACATAAATACCGGTCCAAACAAATGCAATAAATTTTGATGAAAATATCACCGCCATCATCGGATAATACAAGGCAACGTTGCTGAAAAATGTTCAAGATCTTGTCTCCAAAAGATGACGCTCTTTAAAGACTATAAGAGCTTGGCCCGGTGAAGGCAATACATTTTACTCGACAGTGAAATACATAATGAATCCCATAGTGTCAAAGTATATAATAACCTAGAGCAAGAATTGAATCTCCATTTTGTTGCTGAGAACAATGCAATGAACAACGATGTGCCACCGATGATAACACCCACATACAACTTTTTGGAAAGAGCCGTGAATGCTGGGAACCCACGATCAACGTAAAGCTTGTAAAATGTGTTCGATTTAAAAATGTGTTTTTCATGCAACATACCGCTGAATTGAATCGCGGCGCTTTTAGCCCCGCATTTTTGAAAGGGTTTTGTTCATAGGACTTACTTTTGAGTAGTATTTCGATTCAAGCCCCTTTTCCTTGCCGTTACCTCGACTGGTTTTAATATCGCTCCATTGCGCTGCCTTGTTCTCGCTCGCACCCTAAAAAAAAAGTTTCAAAAATCCCCGCCTTCAACGGGAAAGAAAAAAGGTGAATATGGAAAGAAGTGGGGAAGATGCCCAGATTTGTGGGAAGAAGAGAGCCGTAATCGAGATAAACAAAACCGCAAAAGCCAAAAATCAAGGGACTAAAATAAGTTAAAAAATTCAATGTACAAGATTGCATCGCACTATCATATAAAACGCCTATTATTATATATAGATATAGATGATGATGATGGATACTTGGATGGTGTTTATATTCTTTGTTTCTCGCCGCTCCTTCGGTATTGGGATTAAGGGAAGGGTAGAGACCCGAAAAGCCTCTTAGAACTAGAGATGTTTCTAACTAGACCCCTTAATACCCAATAATTAAGGCCTGCAGGCACAAGAGCCCACTTGGTTGTGAAGCATATCTTGATTCAAAGACTAGACAACGAAATTAATAATGGTGAAACCCCCACCTTTTTTCCAGATAAAAACATGTGCGCATGCAAGAAGGGGTTTTTTGAGTTCTTGAAGTATCATGATACCTAAGGTGTCTCCCCACGCTTTACGGGAGGAGTCAGATTTCCACCTGGGCCGAGGAGCTGGTTTCCCCGCAGGGTATGCACTTAGAAATACGCTCAAGGGGGTTAGATGTTTTGTATTTTCCGCGGCCTCCATTTCGCCCGCCGCTTTCTTACAAGTTTTTTGCCTTTTGGCCCCCGAATCGGTTCTCGGGACGAAAAATCGCTAAGAAATTTGGGGAAAATCGTTTATTTTATTTTCGCGAAAATCGCTTAAGCGATTTGAAGGTGAAAAAGCTTTTAAAATTCAAGCCCGCTACCCGAACCGCCCACCTCCGTGGTTTTAATAAAATCTAAAATCGCTATGATTTTCTACCGTCACGGGATCGATCCGTCTACCTGACGGTAAAAAATCGCCGCATTTTCTACGGTCGTAACCGGGTCAAAATGATCGATCCCCCCCTGTGTGAAAAATCAGAAATCGCTTGATTTCGGTTTTGTCACCGTAAAGTGTTTACCAAAGTGTTTAAAACAATTTGAAAATCGCTTTGCCGGATTCTACCTTGTCACCAAAGTGTCAAAGAGAGGAGTAATTTTGAGGTCCGCTTAAGCCGATTTTCAAGGTCGGGCTCGGCAGGGAAAATAAAAAATTGAAAATTCCGCTGTTTATTTTCACCCTTTTATAAAAACAAATTGGCCATATATGCGCCAAAGCCGCCGCTTCTAATCTCCCCCGCCTATCTTGTTGAAATGGTCACGGGGCTAAGACCGTGGGCACGAGCATGTCCCTTCTACCCGCAATCCGGGCCTCCTCCTCCTCCGAGGGACATCATCGCAACCCCCGCCTCCTCCAAGGGACAAGAACCCTCTTCTGGCCCTTTCACCATCGCCGCAAGAATGAGTGAAAGGGAGCTTGTCACCGCTTTAACGCCGGGCGCCCGCAACCGAACGACATCGGTAGAATGGCTCAACGAGCCAAACAGATGAAACGATGTTAAATGTGCAGATAATGATGCAAATGGTTGCGTTAAATTGTCACGGCCCGGGATGGACAAAGACAATGTGTAATTTGCTTTTATGAATGGGAAAAAAAAATCGAAGAAAAAAATTGAAAATCGCTTTGCGATTTTCAAGTGTCATGTCAACAATCACCTTCAAAAAAATTGAAAATCGCTCAAGCGATTATCAATTCAATATAAAATAAGCATGCGTGTTCCGGTGAAAGGAGTGCTTAAGCCGATTCGCGATAGGGGGTAAGAATATAGGGTTTTGCCCCTCGCTTTTGCAGCTTGTTTGATAGGGTAAGATTATAGGGTTTTTGCTCCTCGTGGCTCTCTTTTACATTCTTTTTTCAGAACACTCAAAATGGTCAAACAAAGCAGACGGGGACACACCATCACCGAAATGCAGTCTCATATTAGTGGGCCAATCTTAGCCCATGCGTAATCCGGCCAAAATGGAGGTACAAAACGAGATGAGCCGATCCGGAACGAGAGAAGTTAGCCCAATTCAAGCTCCTCCAAGGTGATGGGTTCATAAGGAATGGCTTAACGAGGAACAACTCAAAGAGGGGAGCCGGAGGAGGCCTCATATCTTTTAAACGCCTTTATTTATTGTGGCAAAGGCAAAAAGGGCGCTGAAGATGGAGGGGAGGTTTGGATGCACACACGCTCCACTGTTTAAGAAGCTTTACAAGAAGCAAAAAGACTATGGGCTATGGTAAACAAGCTCATCGCCGCCAGCGGGTCATTTTATCAAGAAGTCGGATGATTGGGTGGATAAAGACAAAATAAGACATATTGATGAGTTCGATATGGAGGATCCTCTATGGTGAAGTGGGCATAGAGTGAAGCTTTGGTGTTTTCTATTATAATGCTAGGTATTATGTAGTATGTTTGTTTGAATTAGCCATGTCTTGTGAGACCTATGTATTTTTTCTTCATGTGAAAGAATAAACATTTGAGAGTAGCACCAAAAATTTTGACATCTATGTAATTTAGGTCAAGGTAATATAAGTGTTTTCACTCAATTTCATTATAAAAGCATATGCAAATTACAAAAGCAAGAGGAAAATTGAAAAATCTTTTTGCCGATTTTTGTCACCACTTGTCAAAGAATCACCGCCTAAAATAATTAAAAATGCTTTGGCGATTTTCGATAAGATAAGGTCCGCACACCAAAGTAGGAGGGAAAAAAATAAAAATTTGAAAATCGCTTAGTTGATTTTGCATTCAATATAAAACAAATGAAAGGAGGCACCATATGCGTGAAAGGAGCGCTTTAAGTCGTAGTCCGAAGTTCCCCGAAGTTCTCCCATAGATAGTGCAGCTTTTGTTTGATAGGCTTTGTTAGAATGTCGGATTCGATTATGAGGATGAGGGTTCGAAGGAGAGCTTTCAGATGATGGCAATAGCGACTATTGGGAGGATTCATCGACCATTCAGATGCCGACATTGCTCTACAACCGTCCGTTGCCACAAAGTGCACCCTCGTGGCCCCGGTGGTTCCAATGTTGTGCAGGAGGTTGGGGGATGTATCCCCGATCCGTGCGACCGGCAAGGGCAAGAACGGGCCCAGGAGTTCCTGTGCATGGTATGTGTTCTTGAAAGCAACATATGATCTTATGATTGCTTCCCGGTCGAAAGGTAGACCCCCGTGATCCGTCGCGACATCGGGATCGCAGACCAATTTTCCTCCCCTTCCACGCAGACTGACAGGCATGTTCTTTCCGGAAAGTGGCATAGATATGAGGGGCCGGTGGGAGCAATACCGCGGAGGGGCTATCGTGGGAGTCGTTCGGGTCATGTTTCCTATTTATTTGCATAGGGTGGGATCGCATCCGTAAGTGTGTGTGCCTTGGGTAGAGGATTGGAACAATCCAGTGGCCTTGATTGCCACATTGCCAATGGCCGCGACTTGTCAAATAGACGCCGAGACCCTAGAAGAAATAAGATCCACTGGGAGGCAGGCATAGCGAGGAACGGGATCCATTTGAATACGTGCGGACCCGGTGCTAGCGTGTGTGTGTTGCAAGGTTCGTGATGTACATGAAGGATAATGACTTCCCTCAACATGAGACTCAACATCGGCCCGAATCGACATCGAGTAGGAGAGGTCGCAGTGGGAGACCGTGAACCGTCTTGTGCACATCCACCGCCGCATCGGGGCCAGGGTGGCGGTCGGCCCGGATGAGGGTGGACGATTTTGCCCGCCGTGGAGGGAATCCCGTCGGTATGGCCCACAACTTCAGCGGCGGTCGGGGGAGGAGCGATGGCATCGCGTATAAACCATACCGTCTGGCGAATGGTCATCACGGAGGGCGATGGCGGACACGGATATTTTTGCGGCAGTGCATTAAAGACACGATCCATCTGAGCGCCCGCAGGTATGGTCTCTACCGGTTCACCCTGTCGATAGAAAAGGCATGGAGTTAATGAAAACGTGAACGGCACAAAAGGCATTAATGGGACATGGCGAAGCGATGGGTCCCATCTTTCGGGGGAGACCACCGGCGGTCGGTCAGCGTCACATATCCGGTTTGACATGAGCGGGGAGGATGTGTGGCGTCTGCGCAGCAAGTATCGAATGTTTGGTGGCGAATGTCATGTCTAGTAGGCTTGTAATTGTCGCTCACTTGCCTTGGCTCGAGCGTGACTATGTTTTGGTGCGGTGGGTAAATGGGCGAATTGGGACAGCCTTGAGAGAACATAGGGGCTGGGCACATGCGAGGAAAGGTCCTCTACCACCAGCCATTCGCGGCTCATCTTTGCGGATCGGAACGCGCCCATGGATCCTGGTTACGCAAGATGACACTATCGTAGGGGCGGCGTCTGATGCAGTAAAACCGGGTCGAGCTATTGATTAGAAATATCAAGCCAGTAGTTGGCGTGCATACAATACACAGCATCCCCGGCTATCTTGCCCTGGCCCGGGTTGTGGGGCTGGTCAATGGGAAGGGAAATGGCGGCGACACGGAGGTTGTGGCCCCATGGATACATGGACACTACCAACTTCGTGGAGGCCATTGGAGGGTGTTGAAGGTGCAAACTTTGGGTTGCAAAGGTTAACCTGCGGATGTACCTCTAATTTGTTAAGCTAGTAGGATATCAAATGGTGATGATCCCGGGAGGCACAATTTTGGCAGCGGTCCGAGGGCGTTGGAGCCTAGGTATGTCTCTAGCAAAGCACATAGTTAAGAATGCTCCTCCATTCTAATCGCGTTCCCTTCCCTTTGCTTCAGTGACTTCGGCCGTACAGACCAGCGATCCTATCGAAAACAGCGTCTTGAGTGCACAAGATCTCTTTACAACGGTTTGAGGGAGATGCAAACACAATCACAGTAGTGGATGGCGAGACCGTTGAAGCGTCCATCGCATCCGGCCCGGATGATGGGGTCCGCTATCTGGTTTTGATGATGCAGCACTATTGCACCTGTCCCGCTTGATGTCCCAGCAGCACCTCATAGTAGGAGATATGTTTCTCTACCAACCGTCCCCAACTCTTGAAGTGCTATCCCGGACGAGGCGGAGCTCAAAGACATCGAGCGCCACCGCAAACTGTAGTGGATGAAGACACGTTGAGAGTGGTGGTTAGTGAGTGGTTGCGAGGCAATGGAAATGCAATCGCGCATGCAGGTAATGAACCAAGAACACATAGACGAGGGAAGACCTGCTCCATTGCTGGCGGAGGGTGCGACGTCGCTAGGGCGCCTGCGATGCGGCGGCAACTGAAGCGCCCCAATGCGAGGGGCTATGCAACTCGCAAGGCGAGAGACGGGTCGCGTAACTTTCGCCCACGTCGTGTAGCCTCTGTAACGCGAAACGCCCGCCACGCGGAGGGAGAGGGTCCACTGGCGTCATACCAGTTTTGCCCGATCCTTTCGGTGATGATGTGGATGGTACATGGCATTTAAATCAATGACAATGTTTCTATTGCATAGTAAAAGTACACTAGAAATTGTACGCGCCTCATTATTTGGTAGTTGAACCAATATGCCTTCGCGTACTGGGCAAGCAATGAGTGTAAAGTTTAGTTTGGCAGGTACCACATCCTCGTCGGTATGCATGTTCGGCGTGCACGCAAGGTGAAAGGCTTAGGATGTCATCGCGGGGCATATATAAGCGATTAATGAGGTGGTGGGGAGGATAGAGTCCAACCTCGCAAGTCTATGTCATCTCTCGGCCATAGGAAAGCCTTCATGACATGCCGGATGTTTAGGCGGACATGGGCACCACAAGACCAATGTTGGTTTTGGGACTGGACCGTAGCGGCTCCAACCGATTTCCAAAAGATTTTCGGCGCCCGGTGGTCGGGGGCATGAGTGTGGTACGCCACGGCTGCAATACACTGTCCCAACACGGTAAGGACTTGTTGCACGCATTGAAGACAACTAAAATTAAGGGAAGTCGGCAGGCAAAGAACTCACCGGTTAATGCGTCGCGGGTTGCTTTTCGTATTTGAGTCCCGGTATGGCCCCCACCACAGGCGAGGGAATCCATGCACCAAAGCCCTCAAACTTACGGGCCACGAGTCTCTCTGCACTACAGGGTCTGCAATATGCACTTCGACGTACTGGTGTCCCCGCAACCAGCTCACCTTTGCATGAGTACCTATGGAGACAAGAGAGGGGATAGGGACTATGCCAATACCCATGACGGATGGGCCAAATGATAGCTCGCAAGCTCTCCCATCATATCGTGCGTGTGGGAGCGTGTCGAGGGCCATGATTCGTGATCTTCGAACGGGCCGAGGGTCCACCATTGCAAATGTGGATCTATCAATACGGTTGGAACCGATGCATCGCGCACCGCATATCGTGCTAGGCATGGTCGGCGAAAAAGGTTGACAACACATGAATGAAATCGCGTGCTAGGACCGTGCGATAATTACCCGACATGATCGCCTCCCACTCTTCAGCGATTATAGCGATTGCCTTACATGCGCTCGCGATCCAACGCCGCAAAGGAAGTGGCCCCAACAATGACATTACAGCGTTACGACCGAAGCCGACAAGATCTCTATGGGTGCGTGGGGGTGGTGTGCTATCAACCGCTTCGCCATACCTCGCGGCATATCGTGCCGTAATGCGAAGTCCCCAAAAATATAAACCTCCTCCCGTAAATAGAGAGGCAACATCAAACCGGGATGTAGCACAATGTTTCGCGGCATATCGCGTGCCTCTCTGCCACCTCCCGCCCACCCGAAGCGGCTGCAGCAAATAGTAGGCATAAAGTTGTGCCCCGCCCCAAACTCCATCCCAAGTCTGAAAGAACCCTCTAGCCCTGTCCCTATGCCACGCAGATCGGTCATGTGCATCTGCAAATGAGGAGGAAAAGGTGAAACCAATGATGCCAAGCTAGGGGAGCGAACCATCTCCTCCTGTATAATCGGCGTGTATGTGCTGCGGCCAATCGCTCTCATGACTCATCAAAGATCGGCCTCGAAGCACGAGGCTCTATCACATGCGTGGATGGAGGTGGCGTGTGAATGAACAATTAGATGCCGGTATGTCCTCAATAGTCACGGGACGCAAAATGCGGCGTGGACGTAAGAATGGCGCATCGATCCGGGTGCTATCGCGCGGAGGGCGACATGCCACCGAAATGCAAATCCCCGTGGTTCGAAAGCTATAGCGCCGTTTCACGCTCTCCATAGTGTGGGTTCGAATCTTTGCCCGGAGTCGATACGATGGCGCTCTGCATGGTGGTCGCTCTGCCTGGGGTCGCTTCTCCCGCGACGATAATGCCCCCCTTCTTTTGCTCCTCTTCCCGCCCGGCCTTGTTGCATACTCCATGATCTCCTCGGTGTAGAAGGCGGGAGGGAGCTCTGCGACATCCGTGGCTCATCCACTCATGCGGTTCGCGTTCATCCCGAGATCCTCCTCGGTCGCTGCGTCGATGATCATAAGCGTGCGCCTCCTGCGGTATAGAGGTGCACCACCTCGCGTATGCCCTGGCGATCTTTGAGGCGGCGTCAATGCCTCATCACGCGGCCCGGTATCTTCCGCGGACTAGCAAGTCTGGGGCATGGAGCCTTGCAGACCCGGTCGTCCCTCGTCAAAGCCGCGCTTTCTCACACTTTGTCGCCCTTGGTTACATTCGCTCTTGCCCGCTGCTCCGCTGTCCTCTGTCGTGCCAGTTCATTGAGGCGCTCCCTCTCCTCATCTGTGAGAGGGGATGGCTGCGAAGGGTCATTCCTGGGACGACCACGTTCCCTCGATGGCCACCACATATCTCTGTGATATGCATTATGGTGCCCAATGGCACCGTCCCTCGTCAGACCTGCCCGAGGCGATTCACCGTTACCTTGTCGCTGTATGGGGACACCGGTCGTCGTCGATACCGATAAGTGCCCAAACTATGTGTGCCCACGGGCGCGATTGGGGAGCCCGGGCGCCGACGATCGACCATATGCCTCGATATTCCCTGTCAAACATACAAGTACAAATGAAAAAAACTCTAGAGACATAAATACAACCTGCAATTACAAATGAAAAAACTCTAGAGACACAACTATGCAAGCTATCTAATGGGGGTCTGACGGTACTTACCAAAAAGTGATGTACCCAACCTCGCCCATTTTGTCGCGGTTGGCGTAATCAGGAGCCCACTCTCGTCCATCCCTATCGGGCGGCTCTCCTGCGTAAGATCTCTGCCCCATCGGTCACCTGTTGCCATTTTGTAATGCGCTTGGGGAATATGAGGAATGTGTTGTTAGTAAAGTAAATCTAATTATCATAAACAACATATGAAGGTAGGGTGTATAAAGAAGGAAGTCAGAATATGTTCAACTTACTCAAGACCATGGTTATAATGGCAATGGTTCAAAAGGCCCATGGTTTTAGAATACAACAAAGGCATATCAAGACAAATCTAGGCATATCAAGACAAAACTGGAATACAAAATTTAGAATACAAAATCTAGAATACAAAACCTTAAAAATCAAAGGTACATATTAAAGAATACAAAATCTAGGCACAAAATCTACAATACAAATACAAATGGGCACATATTAAATACCTTATGGAAGCGGAAAATCGCTTAAGCCCGGAACCGGAAAACCTCAAATATGAGCGATTCAAACCCGAAAATCGCTTCAACCCGGAAACCTCAAATATGAGCGATTCTAAAACCCGAAAAATCGCTTAAAAGCGATTTTGAAAAATCTTTTGCGATTTTTCTCTGGCCGCCACGGCCGCGCCGTCCGAAGCGGCCGAAAAATCGCTTAATCGATTTTATTTCGGGCCTCGTGGCGACCAAAGGTCGGCGGCAGGCCACTTCCGGGCGCCGGGCCCTCGTCGCGGCGGGCCGTCTTGGCGAGGCTACGGGCGCTCGGGCCTCGCTGGTATGGAGCGGGTGTTGGAGACCTGACGCCGGCCAAAATAAAAATCGCTTTAAGCGATTTTTTTTTCCTTTTCCCGTGGCGCCCTTCCAGTAGGAAAATCGCTTAAGCGATTTTCCGACTAAAAATCGCTTTAAGCGATTTACCCGCATGGGGACCCGATTTCGGGAGCAAAAAAAGACCTCGATTTTTTTGGGTCTGGATATCGAGTTAAACTATTTGCCTTGATATCGAGTTTTTTGGGTCTGAAAGTTCTAGCAGGCGTAAGCATTTACTCGTCAAGGGACTAAGAAAGTAGGTAGCTCGGCTCCAGAATCAAGGTTTTCAGCAAATCCTGCCCTTAAAGCTACAAGAGTAATTGGTGCGATTCGGCCGGAAAGAGCCAGGTATCTCTTATTTTGCTGCTTCGATACTCAACAATGCCCATTTTACAGTTTTAAGTCTCAAACTTCTATTCAATTTTCGTGGCTCAGTAAGAGCAGACATATGGGATTTTATTTCAATTAGGTTATGTGATCTTACTAAATTTATAAAAGATCAAGGGTATTTCCTAAGTAGGCTATATTTATTTTTTCTGGCAAAAGAAGTATTTTATTATTAGCTGTTTTGCTTGCACATCTTGGGCATATATAAACGGTGCACATTTTCTGATGATCAAGATAGCGAAATATGGCGGGTTAAATTGAACTCGCGATTTTGAACTGTTCCCACGCATGTGCAGATTGACTATGACACTATGAGAATGGCTATGACACGCTACGAGGGAATTGTATCCTCTTTATACCGTCACATTTATGGGCCATTCACTTGGTGCTAGATTTGCAATCGATGGTTGTGTTGGTAGTAACATTTTCATTTCACAGCTGGCAATATTTCAAATGGGACGAGTAAAATGTTATGCCATTGCTCACATGCGTTGTGTGTCTCTCAACCTTGCATTATAATATGCTGACGTAGTTCACTCAGTCATTTTACCTGTATGATGTTATGAATAGATGATGCATCTCTTATCTTTTTTATTAAAGGAAAGCTAATCTGATTCTTGAATTGTGTTTGAAGGATGATTCTTTACCACAAACAACACCACCATTAGGAGACACTTTCAAATAATGTTTTGGTAAGTTGCTTTTTTGTGTCTCATAAATGGAGTATTTATGCTGAAAGATAACTTTGTATTTGTCTCAATGAACAGTTCCTTGTCTGCTAGTCTTTAAGTGCATGAGAGATACATGCACTTTAGAATCAAGATTATACACAGATCCAAGGAGTTTGCATATGATTGACATGTGTTCTCGATTTCTCTATTGTGATAACTTATTGTTATTCTAATTCTGTTCTTATGTTCACAGCAATAATGTTTGCTGCTCAAAGTATTCAGCTAGGCCAGAATGATATAGTAGTAGCTGGTGGCATGGAGAGTATGTCAAATGCTCCTTATTATTTACCAAAAGCCAGGTATTTTTGCATAACACATGCTTAACACTCTCACCATTCACAAGCATTAATACGAAAACCTTTTTCAGGCAGAGATATCGCATGGGCCATGGGAGATAATAGACAAAGTAATAGACAATTAATTGTTGAAGGATGCGTGCAGGATAACCGGGGGCAGATGTCCATGTCCTTCCAGTTTGTTGAGGTAAATGCCCATGTCCTTCCTACCAAGGTGAAGTCAAATATCTTATATATCAGTTTCATTTAGTGGTGGATGCGGGATGGATTTAAAATTCATCTCTGCCTATGATGATCATTTTCGTAATAATTCAAAACCTGACGTGCTTGCTTCAACTGAATATTAGCTAGTTCTTATTTAAAGTTTCTCATGCTAACATTCATTTGGCAAGTTATAGCAACACAGATAGGGAAGATGGGGACAATGCTGCATGCAAGGTAAGGATTCCATAAACAGTTTTTGAGTCAAATGTGGAAACTAGTGGTATAACTTCATTAGCTGAATGAGAGGGAAATAAAATTTTATGTGTTTGATTTTAACACATGAACAGGATATGATCTTGATCATTCCAATTAGATTGAGCCTAAATTGTAGCCTCCCTTTCATCAGTTTATTTATGATTGCTGAGTAAAGGAATTAAGCCTCCTTTCCTTAAAGAATAAATTTTTATGGATAGAGAATTGCATTTTGCTAGTGACTGTATGGCAGGAGATCATGCATGGAGGGAAGTTGCAGTATGCAATAATGAGTTAAGATGGATCAGAACATGACAAAAACTAATCTGGATGTTTTAGTCAGCACAGCCTAATCTGATGAAGTTATCACAAGCCCTCAGCATGAGATTCAATGTTGAGAATATCAAGACACCATTAAAAATTAAGGATCAATCGTTTTGTGTCCCTTTTCCTTTTTCTTTGCCTTTTTCTTTTTGGGGCATGATAACAATGTTCTTCTTAACTATTCCTGCAGCCATTGCTTCTTGCATGCGCAAGGCAGCTTATTGAACACATAAGGTGATTTTGATGATTTGGTCTTTTCTCAAATGTGGGCTTTACATTGAACTTCCAATGCAGTAATTCAGGTTCCTCAAGGCCATTGGAAACATCATTCGCTCGTGAGTATCTATTGTAACTTTTCAAAAGTGTTAATCAGTTAAGTTCTAGAGTTGAAACTCACATATTGAGGTTTAGATTTGATGCAATAGCAGATTCATACTTGACTTAGCATGCCAGCACAAGTGTGGTTTGTTTCCCATATTTTGGAGGTGCAATTTTCTTGGGTTCATTTTATTTTTGAAAGTACTGTTATTTAATATGCCCCGCAGAGTTTGAAATGTTTCACGAGAGAGAGTTGTCCAAAAGTTCGTAACGTTTGTTATAGTGGATTATAAGATAAAGCTTTAACCTATTTTAGCATCAATTAATCTTTCTTTTTTTAGCAGAAGATGATCTCCACTACGTAAATGTTAGCAAAGCAACATAAAGCTTCGTTTGAGTAAGGGAATTTGAATATAGATTTGAGAGTCTAGCCTCGTTTGGGAGTCTGCCTACAAATCTTGTACAGACTAGCTTGCTATGCAACCAACCTTGTGGAGCTTGCAAAATTTGGAGGTTGAATGTAAATGTAAGGTAGAGGGTAGGCTACACTAGTGATATACTTGACGTAAAAATATGGTTAAGGGTAGGGTCAATGGGGATTGGACTAGGCGTAAAAGTATGGAATCAGGTATTATTTTTCACCAACATCAGACTGTATACATAGGGGTTTCTATGGGGGGCGAGCCATATACGGAGGGGTTTCTCCCGACCCCTGGAACGCACATGCCATATCCCCTTTACATAGAGGTGAACACCCCGGGGGTGAAACGGGGGTGGGGTCTTTCCTAGCGTGGCTACAAGACTCGTATAGTGTGTTAGGCTTATAGCCGGTCCTTGCGGTGGGGCCGGGTATAGGTCCGACACTACCTGGGTCACAGGAGCGTGCCTATATGGACATCCTGGGCTCGATGGGCACGCCTAGCGGTCCGTGGATTTTGGGGGGTTCCAGTCGGGTACGGCTACATGTGCATTTAGTGGCATGTAGTCTCTAGCACACCCAGGGATCCATTATGCTCAGGGAGAGGACACTTCTCTGACCTGCCTCATCGGACCGGGGAGATGCAACCCGGAGTAGTCTCATAGGGTGATTCCATAAGACTGTGTCTCCGGAAGGCTAGAATCATGCCATAACATGTTTCAACCTATTTTCAAAGTGTGCACAGGAGGGGCGGATGGAGTAGACTACCCTAGCCATTGTCTTATGCCAGCCAACGCCAAGTTATACTTCCGTCTGTTGACATCTTGAGGCCCTATCTGCCAGTTGACACCATGGAGTCTGAGCCTCGGGTAGCGGCCTTGTCATGGTGTATTGCTCATGATATTTATGGTTGTATTGTCTTTTCGTTATGGGCCACCCTTCGTGGTGGTATATTATTTCAGCATGATTGTTGTATGCTAACATGTATGTACGCTTCCGCTGTATAGGATTCCCATAGAGGACGTGGGACGAATGACACCTCCGTGTTCTTCGCCCAGACACTTGGCCATCCCAAGTGGTCCAAGTATGACGGAGGGCCCTACCATAGTGATGTAGTCGCCACGGGAGGAGAATTCCCATATTTGTAAGACCCCACCCCCGTTTCACAATTGTGCTCGTTGTCTGGTACTGAATCACGTGATAGCCTCCACAGGCAGGTGGGCTCTTGTGCACATGCTGCAATTATTGGGTGTTAAGAGGTCTAGCTAGAAATATCTCTAGTTCTAAGAGGCTTTCAGGTCTATACCCTTCCCTTAATCCCAATACACGGAGGGAGCAGAAAGAAAGAATATAAACACCATCCAAGTATCCATCATCATCATAATAGCATATGAAAGAGAAACCATTCCATCTATTCAAAGAAGTGTTAGCGAAAGTACAAACTATCTAGAGACTAACCAGTCTCTTGGATGGAGCCATTATCACGGAAAGCCTCCATTCTTCGGGTCAGTTGGCAAGAACTAGTAGCTGCTCTTCCTCTCCTCTTTCCCAATCGATTTTGGGGCAGAAATGGAGGTAGAACCCCAATTTCTCCTCTCAAATTGGCAAGTCCCACTTGGCCAATCGATTTGGGCCAAGTGGCACTCCCCTGTTGGTTTCATTTAAGTAATTATAATTTAATTAGCATAATTAGGTTATCTATCCACTAATTTTATTAGCATAGCTAATAAAATCCCTTTTAAGTGAATCCAGGTTACCCCTTATTGACCCTTAGGGATCTAGTTAAATACTGGTGACGTGTCATAGTATGTATACGTATACCGTATAAATACCTGGAACGTCACACCGATTCTCTTTATTAAGAAGAAGGATGGCACACTGCGGATGTGCATTGATTATTGCCAGTTGAACAAACATACTATTAAGACTCGGTATGCAGTATCGCGAGCCGATGACCTTATGGACCAATTGCAAGGGGCAAAATACTTCTCCAAGAGCGATCTTCGATCGGGATGTCATCAAATAAGAATCAAGGAGGAGGATAAATCAGCTTCCCGGACTCGCTATGGCCACTATGAATTTACGGTTATGCCCTTTGGCCTAACAAATGCACCGGCCACGCTCATGTGTCTAATGAATGATATCTTCTGTGAGTGCTTAGATGAGTAACAAGGTGACGATCAAATGCACTAATGACATGTAGTGCAATTGCAAATTCCCTTTTTAAAAACCCCAAAATTTGGTACTTTTGGCATATTTTAATTAAAAAACTACACTTAAACAGGTTGCACGTTGAAACAGTTTTGTATGAAGGAAAAATATTGTAGTTAAAGTAAAACAAAAAATATCGCTTTTTTGCTACTCGGTTGCACGTTACATTGCAAAAAGTCTATGCATGCATAGCTGGAGACACTCTAGTACAAACACAAAGAAGATTTAAGTTAATGAAAATATAGTCATCACATTGTAGTCAAACAAGGTCACAAAGGATTTAAGGTGTCAAGCGTAATCCTTTTAAAACAGCAATTTATCAATACTTACATAAACATAGACAGTTAATTTAGAATACCATGAGGCAAATGCAAATCAAATAATAAATAATATCTGTTTTTTTACTCAATTACATAAAGGAGTTTTAAATGTCAAGCAGAACATCCTTATCAGGAAGTTCTTCTTCATTATCCTCTTCTAGAACAATCAATTTAACAGTTTTGTCAGGTGGACCTTCTTCTCTATCTGAATCTTCTCCCTTCACCTTTCTGATCATCTTCTAGGAGGAGATCGGCATACTCTGCAGCATCATTCATGTAACGGTTGAAATTTTGTAAGCTTTTGCAAAACTGCACAACTGCAAGACATAGGAAAACATTGCTCAAGTCCAATGTTATAGTGGAGAATGCTTCTTTTGAAATTATAACTACAATACCAATGTTGAGCATCTCCCAAACAACAGTTCCTGTAAGATTTATCTTTAACCTGTGCAGAAGTTAAAAAAATTACAAATTTAGCCATTTCTATTGCCACGGAAACAGATGAGCATGTGCAAGAGGTTTTAGGAAAACGATGTTGTCTATGAGTCA
Source organism: Isoetes taiwanensis (assembly GCA_021234155.1). NCBI lineage: Eukaryota > Viridiplantae > Streptophyta > Lycopodiopsida > Isoetales > Isoetaceae > Isoetes > Isoetes taiwanensis. The sequence goes on from JAJEKV010000720.1 coordinate 40,993, forward strand.
TAGGCAACTAGCATAAAAATGGTTCCTTGTGGATGTCGTCATAGGCAACAAAATTAAGCAACGGAATTAGGATAATAATTCGTCTCATAGGCAAGACACAATGAAATTATTCTTTGTCTATGCCATCATAAGTGATCTATAATCGTTAATGCATATTGTCATACACAGTCTATGATCTGTAATCTATGCCATCACAATCAGAGAAGAAAAAAACTTTAAAGAAAGTATTGCTTGCTATACCGTCATAGGCAAATCTATAATCACTCTCTATGAATGCATAGCTAGAAGCTAACAAACAATTATTGCATGTCTATGCTTGCATTGCCTAGAGCAAAAAATGAAGATTAGACGATGAACTTAAACATGAAATTCTGTGATTGAGGAGAACTATGCAAAAATAAAATAAAAAAGACGGCGAATAGAACTACATAATGCAATGCCAAAAATCCAACAAAGAGAACATTGAAAACTCAAAATTTGCTAATATCAGCATCTACAAATAGATATCAAACGAATTTTACACAAAAGGAGGCTCAAATTTCGTACCTGTTTCCTGCAATTCCTTGTAATTTCTCTTTGGCTATGCATACTCCTTCAAAATATTTGCAGATTGGAGGCAAGCAGCAAGCTCCTTAGGCACAATAAGCTAGTAAGCTGCTCTGTAATTCATCCATAAGAAAGAAATAAAAAGCTTAGGACTAAATCAAGATGGCCTGTACGGAGGGCCTTTCGACGGTGATGAGGTCACCATGGAAAGGGGATTTCCCGTATTTATATGATGGGAGCATCGTATAGACTCAGGGAACGTCACACAAAAGCATAAGGAGGTAGGATATAGGCCAGTGATGGAGTATGGAATAAATGAGAGTCCATTGCTAGCAACACAAATGGATGTTCCGGCATTTTCGTGACTTTGCGGTGGTTGCATTGGTTGTCACGGCTGTGGAGCTTTGCGGGCGCTCTTTGTTGAGGTCGTTGAATAGGGAGGTCTAATGTAATGTAATGTAATGATGTGATGCACATATCATGTGCTTCAAGCCTTCGAGTTGTAAATATGGGTTCAGAATAATATAATACGTATTTGGATCCATTGGCTCTTATTGGTTTAATTTGCACCACTGAAAGTTTCGTTAGGGTAAAGTAATAAAAAACTCGGAGGCCCTTGATGTAGCACAAGGCAAAAAATTCTTCCCCCATCAATGGCCAGCAATTTAAGATAAAAACAAATACGTACTTCTACTCGTTTGGGCTTTTTTTTCCTCTTCCAAACATTATAAATCTATACAAGTCTTTACTTCAAACCAAATTGGTTTTCTGATTAGTTATCTCAAGAGCACTATTGGTTTGGGCGGTTTTATTTTATATTTTTGTTCATTCAAAGATGGGCAAAATGGCTAATTTGTTTTGCAACATTTAGATGAAAGCAAGCAAAGTGATAGTTTTTCGATATATTTGGCCCCTACATTCTAGGAATCTACATGCAATGTGAAATCAATGCATTGAATTCGATATGTTTGCAAGTAGGAGGGCAGATCTTCATTGCGTTATTGCCATAGCTTCCTTTTTGCCGTATTATCGATGCCCCAAACGCATTTCAAAAGCCATTCCTATTGCCGCAAACTTGAAGCAATGGTAAAGAGCAAGATTTTCACAAGTAGACAAAGAAGCACAAGCCAAGAGACAAATCTAGAGGAATTTGAGTTTTTTAGATATGACATCGTGGATCATTCAAAAAAATTGAATTTTGAGGTTGCATGCCATCTGGCCAAAACATAGGGCGCACCTCCAATATGCAGTTTTAGAAGGCTCACCTTGCCATGTGGCAAGGCAAGATAAGAAAACAACATTCCATTGGAATTGTTCTTTGTTCTACGAGGCAAGGCTGAGGATGCATCCTCATTAGACGGAAAGAACGGGCAGACTATTTTCCGCCTTCTAACCCAATCCCATCATGACACGTGTCCATGATTCTTTTTGCGAATCTCTCCCCGATGTTGCCATTTGTACTTTCTCGGATGACATTCTGGTCGTCATTCTGCTGGCGCACCACATTCTGCGCAGATTTAAAATCTAAGCCGCCCACGTGTCCATGATCCACGGTGAAAATAGTCTCCGCCCGTTCTTTTTAGGTGAAAGCCCCTCGGGCTTGATTCCGGTCAGCCGCCTCCCGCTAGCGTCGGCCCGACTTTCCCCTCAGGAGGAATCAAGCCAGGAGGGGCTTTTCTTATCTTGAAATAGGCCTCTTCCTTTGCTTCGCGTGGCAAATAAGGACAAAACTAACGCTTTGTCTTTCCCGGTTTTAGCCCACATGGCCGTAAAAACCGATTTGATTTAGGAAGTTCCAGCTACTTTCAAAAAAAAACTTAAATTGAAACTTAGTTTGTCTTCTAGCGAGAACAATTTGTCCTCTTGCCGCTAACTTTGTCTTCTTGCAAGATCTCTATTGAGGATTCTTTGTCTTCCTCGGTGAAATCGGTCCCACAGAAATGGGTCTTCTTGATTTGCTGATGTAGAAGAGGAAAAACCCAAAAGCGGAGGAAAAACCCAATTTCGCCCTAATGGGGTTGCACCCGGAACAGCATTTGAATAGCTCCAAATGCACCAGAGTTTGTTTTCTTCTAGAATTTGCCTTGCCTTATCTTATAGTGACGGAATTCATGATATCTCTTTCCTTGGTCTATTTTCAAATCCCGGATCGTGGGTTGCAAGAGAATAGTCTCGTGATGAAGGCCTGTGCTTTGCTTACATGGTAAAGCTCCAAAAATGTGGTTATGAGATCCATCCTCAGTCTGTTCAAGGCACACTCAGTCTGTCCAAGGCAATGGCTACTACCATCTTTACCCAATGGGGATACGCTTGTGCATCTTATCTCACTCTATTATTTGAGAATGAAAATCATTAGATGATTCCAAGAAGTAAATTTTTTGCGCATGTAACAACAGACGTTGGCGAACAATCTACTTGCACTTGCTTTAAAGAAGCTGCCAAGCATTTCATCATCTTGGTGCTTGGTATGATGTAGATAGCAAATCAAATTGGTCAGTCCTCCTCAAGAAAAATCCCACAAGTAAATTTATACCTAACTTCAATCCATCAATGTCCCTATCGATTCTTAGCTACTTTTTAGTGATTTAGTCCATCCGAAAATACAATAGAGAACCTTTTTGTTCCAGATATTTTCAAGCCTAGAACTACTTTTTTATTAGAAAATCTTCTTCAAGCCACCCAAAACAGAAAAAGAAAACTAAGCTTTCTTAAAGAGTACATAAAAACATTGAATAATACTTCCCAAGGTTGACAAACCAAATCTGATTTAGAACCTGACCTGATTCGCTAACATGTTGAGTGAAACTTGGGCACAAAATCTCGTTTGGTAGTCTATGGTTCATCAAGAGAGCCTAAATGAAGTGAATCATGCATATGGCTTTGAAGAGCTACAAAGTGGTTTGAAGAACATACCCTGCTTACACCGTCTAAATGTACACTATATAGAGTGTCGACGGCTTGTGCTCCAACATCTGTTCTTTCTTGTCCCTTCAACATGAAAGGTGTTGTATGGCATGTTATCAGGGTTACTAGCGAGTTGACTTATGTTTGGGCTCTCAATCCGAGTCCCACCTGCACACCTGTAACTAATAGGGATTAGCTCGAGGTTGCATAGCAGATCCAGAGCTCGATGTGATCTGGGACGGCTGATTCGATGAAGATGTCATACCAGCACTTCCAATATTAACTTCAGGTTGAGACACCTGCATAAACGAACAAGATGAAATTTTCAAAAATAAATTAAACCATAAAACAAAGGAAACCTATAAAGCAGACTTACCAAACTAGGACGAAAAGCAGGAGATAGCATTTCAACAGCATCATTGGCACCTCGTCCTAAAAAGAACAGTTCAAACGAATTGGTAAGCATAACCACAGGAAAAATATGTTCTTATTGACAATCTGATCTGTCATGTTTCTACAGACATCTTTTGACCCCAACTATAAAAGCATTTGTCTTCTCGTTTTACACCATACAGTCCCGTCAATATGGCCTCATTTCTACCAGATCATGATAAACATTGACAACATCTTCACACAAGCTAGCCACTTAAAAGCAAGAACGGAAGCTTCAAACTGAAATAATTAATTACGGCATCAAAACTACAATATACAGACATCATTTTCCAGGATACTGAAAATAAACGTTATCTTTTCGCTTTCAATGCCATTCCTGAAGCCTGAAGTAAAGACTTATGGAGCTTGCACAAGGTACAAACTAGGTTTATAGAGTAAGAGTTTCCTAGGGCTATATAAGGAACTCAAAGCAACAGGCATAGTCACAAACATCCAATCTAGCTGAACAAGAGTGAGAGCAATAATAGACTGTTTTTTTCCTGTTCTCCAAATGTGGTAACCACATCACCACGAGAGCAATAATAGACTGATTTTAATTTTTTCTGTCCTCCGAATTGTGGTAGCCAGATCACCACAATTTGGAAGTCTTCTAAATCGAGAAAGAGCATAACAGAATATGCTGACCTGTGGCCTTGTGCAAAACTTTTCTAACTAATACATCCTGTGCTGGAAATGCGCAGATGCGAGTCAGATGGCCGCAATGTTTAATAGGCAGCACCATCTTGTGATTTAGCAAAAGAATTGGTGTGTGAAAAAACCATCACACTACAAAGCACTCAAAGGGAAATTGGTCTAATGTTTTGAGCTTCGAAGATCACTTCCATTACATCAAAATATAGAACAAGTTCATTTGGTCGGACCAAAGTCATAGATATCTCAAACGATAGATGTATATGTAAGAGAGGGGGCTGCAATTAAGCTGTGGCCCTTTCTTGCAAAGAATTAAGGCAAACAAACTACTTTGATTATCTTGTAAAAAAGACAAAAAATTGCTGGACAGGAACCTGTTCGAGCTTTCTTGTTTGGATGGAGGGCCTCCTTGTTCTGATCTTTCTTAGCCTTCTTGACAAGCTCCAAGAGCTCGCGGTCGCTGTCGGGGGAGGTGCTGGACAGCAAATCCAGGGCTCTATTGAAAAAGCGCAGAACATCAGTGGAACCTCCGTGTCTGCCCGCCATCAGAAATCCTAATCCTCCACAATTTCAAGCCAATGCACCACAAAAACACTTGCCAATCCATAGCTTGGACATGCTGATAAAAATGCGAATAACAGTCATGTAGTGCAAAATAACCTAACAATCTCTACCTCTTCTAAAAACCTATTGAAATGCTGTACTCTTAGATAGTGGGTTTGAAAATAAAATACATCGCTTTAGAAGCTTATTGGTTTGAGGTATTATTCCCACGAAATCTCCCATTATTCATTGTTGACCTAGATTGGATGACCCCCTTATTGGGAAATTTGATCCATTTTTTTTGGACCATGGTCTGCTATTGGTGACCCTCCTCTTGATGGAAATATGCTTGATAGACCATATGACCTTGAAACTCAATTCAATTCAAGTATGATAGTATTGGGAATTAACTCCACACTCTAATGGTAGAAATTCCCAACATTTGTACCATAGCTTTTTCATAGCTATAGTACAAAAAACATAGCTTTTATTCATAGCTTTTTCTTTTTTTCTCCAAAATATTCCATTGTATTAATGAAAATGGAAAAATGTATTCATAATCTTGTATGTTTAGGCACACTACATAGGATTATATAAAGGACATATAAGGTTCTCTTTTGACAGAAGAATTGGCAACTCTATCAATGATAAGTGAAAAACATGTAAGCATTTTTCAACTGTCACTGACTCCATGCCAACAATTTGTAGTTGATGGGAGGAATTCCATACGCGGTGGATATACGTAATTAATAAAGGGTCCATAAGATATTGTTTTCATTTTGCCCTACGCATTTACACACGCCTATTCCTGGCGAATTAGAAGCCTTCTTATCTTCAACCAAAAGTAGCACATGAATTACTCTCAATGAATTTAGAGCTCACTAATTTGCAAACTGTTATAGATTCTATGGGCAAATCTTTTAAGGTAATGCCCCATTTAGTCGCCCAAATCTAACCTTCCTACATACCATCCTTCTAGTGCTTTTGACTAGTAATCTATCACCGTCTCTCCTTCCAAACGTAGCATAGTATTCTCAGCCAACATCATAGGATTTGTTGATCATCCGCCCATTGCTTTCTTGCCAACATTGGTCCCCATACAAGACATCCATATAAGATAACCTGATATCTTACCCTTGCTTTCAATATATCTATTAAGAAAATCCACTCCAAGAAGGAGTTTTTTAGCAGGATTATTAATCACTGTGATTAACAAGAAGCCCAAGGCAGACCATGAATTGTCGCGGTAGTAGACCTCAAACCTTGCATTTCCGCCGGGTTTGTCCATGTGATTTTGATGCCGAATTGTCCATTTGGGCCAACAAAATTTGCTTTTTTCTATTAACATAAAAGGAGATCATAAAACACCAAGAAGAGCTCAACACCTCTTGCATCGTTCACAACATACTTGTTACATTCATAGGCAGTGCTCCTTGAAGGCAAGATCACTGCTTGCATCTTCTTTAAATTATGGAACCAAAAGGCAGTTCTAGCTTTGTAGCCTAGAATAAAGCTGGCTGAACCATACAACATAAATGACATCATTTTGACCTAACATGTTGGTCAACAACAGCAGCGACAACGTTAACACTCCCCCTCAAAATGCAGTGATTACAAGGGACAGTGTCTTATCACAAATTCTCAAATAATTTTAGACCAAACATGAACAACTGAAATCACTACAACTTGACTGAATGCAGTAAGTGAATCTTGCAATAACTGAATATGAATTGAATTGAAATCCTTGCATATGGAGCATATTCAAACTTCCACCATGCCTAATTCTGTGATGCACTCGTGAAACCTTTTCTTGCTCAACGGTTTTATGAAGATGTCTACAGTCATTTGATCTGTCCTTGTGTGTTGTACCCGAATCTCCCCTTTCATCACCTTTTCACGAGTGAAATGGAACTGAAGCTCTATGTGTCTTGCCTTGAAGAAATCTGTAGGATTTTTAGTTAGAGATACTGCAGCACTGTTATCATTGGATATGGTTTTGGCATTGTTCTGAGGTGTATACATCTCCTTTAAGAGTCTTCTAAGCCAAATGCATTCTTTAGAAGCACTACACGGTGCCATATACTCTAATTCACAGGTTGATGCAGCTGTGGCTTTTTACTTTCAACTGCACCATAATATTACTCCCCCTTGCAAGAGGAAGCAATACCCTATTCTAGATCATCTATCAAGGGTATCTCCTGCATAATCAGCATCAGCATAGCCCTGTAAAAGGAGTTTGGAAGTTGGCAATCTGTGGTAGCAAATGCCTTTGTTAGGATGGGCCTGCAGATATTTGATAAGTCGTTTGAATGCCAGCCAGTGAGCATTAGGGTGTATCCCCATTAACCCAGCATCGGTAATTTCAAGCAGGTCCAGTTTACCGGTTTCCAAGACCACCGTTCCCATTGCACCTGAGATCATGTTTTAGCAGTTCTGGCAAAAACCAAGAAGAGGACAAACGAAATAAAAAAAATGACAAACTAAATCTTGCTATAGGACAAACCCAGTTTTGGTTTTCAGAATTCAGAAGCTTTCAAATCCATCTGAATTGGAGTTCCAAGACAGTGCCATATCAGCAAAATCAAAAGTCCAGGTGATGAATGGGAACGCTACTCAGGTGCACAAACTTAGAAGGTGTCAGAAAATGCCGCCGCGGTTCTGCCTAATCGGGATGCACCCTTAGTGAGCATTAGTCGGTCGCTGGGACCCCACCGGTCCACACGGAATATGGTCCCATGGCATGCCGCCACAACATGGAAATTGGAAGTTTTTTTTTTTTTTTTTAGCACGCCCGACCCTAAGCTGCGTGCAACCCTCCTTGCAATTCTAGGCTATCCACGTAGCAGTTCCAAATCAGCCAAACCTTAGGTGGCATGATATTAAGTCGTTGGATCTCAGATTTTCTTAAATCGACGCCATGGAAATTAGAAATGGCTAAAATTTGAGCAGGAGAGAAGGACGCTCAAGGCGCTGCCTACGCCGATCCGACACGCTAGAGGTTTTTTGCAACCACCTCATATTCTTCGGGCTTTCTTTGCAAGCATCCGATATTCTTAGGCAATCTAGAGGCGTTAGTATTTTACTTTCAAGGATTTTCAAGGATCCTGGCCCATCGCTTTGTTTAATACGTCTTCCGCTATTTTGTTTTGGTTCGACGAGAAACCCCGCATATCTTTCATGTTCTTTTTTTTTGCTACCTAAGAGGATGTAGTAGTACACGAACTTAACTCAAGGAAGGAGCATTCATAACCGCCTTATAGTCGCCGGGCACCAACTGGATGTAGTGGTAGGAAGTTCTCTTCTTGATATGTGCAAAGTCTCACTGCTTGGAGGAAGCTAGGAAAGTATTTGATAGTTTGTCCCATGGCTGCATTGTACAACCGTGAGGCTACGATTTTCCAAAGAAAAGCATGAGACCACGATTTTACAAGCCTACATGGTACGATTTGATTTCAAAGTCATCTCAGATTGTGTCCTTGCTACACGTGTTTTTTGTCAAGGGTATCCGGCAGAAAGTTTGAATGTTCATTTGCCTTGAAGTTAAGCATACACCATTGTAGTAGTCTTGGCGCCTAAGATGCAAGATGCATCATGATACGATGCAGATAAATATTGATCTACACTCCCAAAAGATAATCCACAGTATGAATTCTCCTCCTTTACTTACCTCTAGCAATTTAGTTTCTAACAATGCCGCTTCCAAATGCAAGCGCAGTTCTAGCAGTTAAAAGTCTTTATGCAACAAGGCCAACTCTGATGCAATGACTAGAACAATGTTACGAATATCTAAACTGCAGATTTATGGGCAAAATTGATGCAGACATGCATTGGGTTTGGGAGTCAAGCATGATGCCTTTAGCAAAATGTTATGGCAAAATACTCAATGGAGCAAATGCTTGGCATTTGAAATCTATGCTAAGAAAATGTTGCTTGGCAACGACACGTGATTGAAGCTCTCATCATTTGACATCAAATATTAGTTTGGATCTCGCTTCAAAGGTGTGGAGCATCATCAACAAAATGAAAAGCAATGATTTTAGATGCCTCTTGGCCATAAGTCAGCCTCCGCCCTCGGATTTATTATCCTAAAAGCATGAGGCCATCAATTCATTCAGATTGAACACTTTGTCCCTTTGTGAAATGGGCTTACAGTGGCAAGTTCCATCTTCATTTGGAAGATTGAAACAATTGCAACAAAATTGGATCTGTCTCAGAATTTTTTTGACAGGGTCATTTCTAGAGAGCTTGACAAATAAAGCGGGCTTCAAGTGCTCCATAACGAGGGAAAATATAATGCGATTTCTCGGCAGCATTCCTGTAGCAATGTGATTTAAAGAATAGAAATAGTGTGTGCTAGTAGAATTATTCTAGAGGATTTTTCCGTAAAATGATTTGTAAAATTTGCATAACAATGAAATGTGCAACTTGGAAATCTCTCAACATTTATCTCTAATCAGATTTGCAATTGCAAAGCTTAAAATGATCGTAAGAAGGCCAAGAGAAAGAACCAAAGAACAAATTGTAAGTAACTGGGCCCTCTACCTTGATTAAATTACATGCCAAAAAGCTAATGCATGTGGGTATTAATATTGCGACTCTCGATTCATTCATATTCGCGGATTTGCGGTTATTGATTTGCTATGGGTACTATTATTACCATCTACATCACATTTCTATCGCGGAATATCTATCGAGGACGACATCATAGCCGCAGAATCCTCTGCTAGAACTTTCCGTGACGCATACATCCTCATAGGTGAAGCTTACTTCGCTTATGCCAACCTTTGTTCAATGATGAAGGTAAAGAAGGCTAAAGAAGAGGCATCGAATTCTAGCAAGTTTTGAGGGTACAAAGGTATAGTTGAAGCATATATTAAAAGTACAAACAATACATTCTGCGGATGTCCTATGCTATGCAAATTATTAACTGAGATGGGAATGCGGCACTACTATCGAAGGGTACAAATGGGCAGATCTAAAGTTTGTTTCAACGGGTAGAAGGGTACTTTAGTTTGGTTTTTTGTATTGCATCTCACTTTGTTCTTCTATGCTCTATATTCTTCTATTTTACTTCATGCATTTAAGGGCGAATCTATTAAAGCTTTAGCTTTCCCCTCTTGCTTTAGCAGATTGTAGAGAAAAGTGCTAGATGTGATGGACTTAAATTCCTTTAATAAATAACGAGACTTAAAGATGAAAATGTCATCAATATTTCTACTAATTCAGGTCCGGACTTCTTTCCGTGCCAACTCATTTAAGGTGATCCGAGCTATTCTATTTGGCTTAAAGAGCAGTTCATTGATTGCAACTTTCTGAAGGACTTTATGAGACCTTATGCAGTTGGCATTTCAGTATCATATGGTCATATTTCTAGGCAGAGTCTATGAACCAGTACCAATCAACCTCTACGAGCAATATATCTCAGGAGGTTTTGAAAGCAACCAGTCAAGCTTCCTTATTTCTTAGCAACAAAGACCGCTTGCATTACCGATAACAAGTTATGTGATATTGTTGGTAATGGAAGAATCTTCTATCTGACAAGAAGAAGAAGAATAGTTTTAGAGCTTATCTAAGGAACACTAGAAGCCAGATTAAAGCAGGGAGTCGACAAAGGGGAACAGGCTCACACAAAACATTCTAAAATTGTCGGTTTTATTGTCTATCACAAAGATAAGCACAAGCAAAGAGGAGCTAAAGCAACAAAACCATGGCCATGTACCTCCTTGTCAGAATGGTAGAATGGCTTTTGCTTCTCGCGAAAAATGCCACCTCCTTGAGATTGGGGAAGCCGCCATTTTTACTCGCTCGCTTTTTTTTCCATCTTGGGGAATACTTCATTGCTTTTCTAGTTTGAGAACTTTGTCTCAAGGCTTGAAGCATATGGATCTTTTGTATTCTTCTTTTCTAATTCTCAATCAGAAGTTTATCCGTTCGTCATGCCTTTTCCTATTTATAAAAATATCTAACTTAGCTTGAAGCATGGAGATACAAAATGCACTTTGCCGCAACATACCCCAGGCGCCGTTGGTTGTAAGAGGCTTATGTACGGACCTTGCAAACAATCACCGGATGGTTCTATTCCTTCTGAGCTAGGGTTGTTGACACAGCTTGTTGAGCTACACTTAGAAGGAAATTCCTTGGGCAATGATATCCCCCTGACACTTGCCAAGCTTGTTAATTTGCAGTGCTTGATCTTTCAAGGAACAACCTCACAAAAGCCATTTCGTCCGAAAGCTTGGGAATCTACCCTCCCTCAAGGTGTTTGATGTTGCAATTCTCCCGCAAAAAAATTTGGTTCTAATTCATTTGAACATAATCCTCATCTATGTGGCGCACTCATTGGGAAGTTGTTCTCGGAAGTGGAGTACATCTCGTGAAGCGCCATTGTAATTATTGCGATGGGCCTTGGATGGAAAAGACATTGGATTTTAAAAACATGGTCTTTTGCATGTACACGTTTCACATGTTTGCATATGCTCCATAAGCCGGCTGAAGGGTAGGTTGGAGAAAGAGAACAAAGATAAGGCTCTTGTGCATGAAGAGCAGTTCAATGAACAAATTAGTTGCACTACCCCGGGCCAAGTTAATGCCAAATTATTTCAAAGTGACATGAATGCTACTATAGAGCACAGAAAATCACATTGGATTTAAAAAGCATGATGGGCTTTTTGCACATCTCTCTTGTTTGTATATGTCCCATCAGCCAGGCAAGCAAAATGGTAGTCAGGGGGCAATTTTAATGCTAATGCGATCTTTGATTTGGCAGATCTTGGTTACCAGATCGCTCAAAGAATCATTCAAGCAAAGAACCATCATGACCGATGCAAGAGATAAATCAAAATATTCCCAACTTGGTGTCCTCTTTGTCGCGTATGAAGGTACTAATGTAATGATTGCAAATGAAAGCTGTGGGCATGTTCCATTATTTAACCCCTATCACATCCATTTAAGCTAAAGCTTCACTTATAGTATGTAACATGCTTATAGGTGCATTTATGATCTTTTTGTTGTCTGGCCATGGCCTGAGACTGGAAATATTGAGCTTGTGTTTTTTTTATGTAGTAGAGGTACTAAACTAATAATAATTTGCAAACGAAAGTGTTCAACATGCTTCAATATTTCAACTCCTATTACATTTACTTGAGTTAAAGCCCCACTTATAGTGTATAATATGCGTCTACATGCATTTGTGTTCTATTACGGCGGTTTAATTGCTTGCATGTGGTGGCCATGGGTCTGAGACGAGAAATCTATTGTTCATTCTTTTTGCAGCTAAATGACACAGTCAAGGAAGAAATTGTTGCTAATTAGCGTTTGGTGCTAGCTGGAAGGAGCTTGTTTGCCATCAATGGTGGTTTAGTTAATGTGGAGACACTCGACATTTTCACATATTTTCATCCTTTCTGTTCAATCTTATGTTCAAGAAGAAAATTTGCCAATTTCATGAATAGAAACATCTACATCTACTGTGTGCATGATGGGTCAGCCAATGAGGGACTTTAACAACTGTGTCGAATAGTTAATCAAGCCGGTTGTCGGGGTTTTAGACTCCCTAGGATGTTGATCTTCGAAGTCTTCGAAAATAATCCAAGCGTTGGAGAACATGGTCAATATTGCTGTTATATAAATACTGAACCATGTTAATTCTCTGCTTGATGAAGCATTTTCTGAGCTGAATGACTTCATATGCCTATAAAGCAAGAGAGATCTATTTCTAGAAGCTCATCAAATGCTGAAACATAGATTGGGTCCTAGAAAAGACAGTGAAAGCATTCCCCTTATATTTCATAATATACAGGACAAGGACAAGTGAAGAGCAAGTGTTCTTCCCTTTCCACCATTCCTAAGCATTCATTCCTAAGTTGCAAAGATGCCTTGGTGCGAATGCTTTGTGCCATGGGTCACTGACATGGAGATATGGAGCTGCCCCAAAACAATCCATGAGGCATGTCAAAATTGAATATCTTGTTGGCTAAGGAAACGGTCCATGCAAATGTCAACAAAATTACCTCAACAAAATTACCCTTGTAGAATCCATGTGTCTACCACATACATGTCCTACTTGAAATTAAACAGGTATTTACAAGGAATGTTGATATATTAAATTTCCAATACCAAATTAGTCAAACCTCAATGAGTACACGTATCAACTGACATTACCTTTGACAGAATTCGTCAAGCACATCCTAAGAAAAAAGACATTATCTTTGACAGAATTCGTCAAGCACATCCTAAGAAAAAAGAATGTCGAGGCCAACTATGACAACATAACAAAAAAAACAAGGAATACAACACTGTGCAAGCATCTTAGAGGGCATCACCATCTACCGACTTCCATATTGCACATCGATTTTGAATAGTTCATATGCTGAACTATTCAAAATCCTAAACTGTTTAACATAATACAATACAATTTAAATACAAGGTTAGGCTTTCAAATGGTTTGAAAAGCCGTAAAAAACAATTCAATTATCTTTTGGTATCCAATCACCTTGTCCTAATTATCCTGCGCCTTTATTTTCTATGGCATCTGGCGTGCCTTTTTGCTAGTTTTTGGCTTTTTTTCCTTCAAGCGGAACAGGTGCGGCTATGGCTTTTGGCGGCTATGAGACGGCGGCAATGGCGCTCGGAAATGGCTATGGCGATGAGAACCGGCAGCCTATGGCCCTCGGAAATGGCGCTTGGCAGTTAGGAAATGGCGCTTGGCGCTCGAAAATGGCTATGGCGATGAGAACCGACGGAGCAATGTCAGCTATGGTGCCGTTTTGTGATCTTTTGATGTAATATCTTTTTTGCAGGGTTGAGATCTGCGGTATGGCAAAAGATAGTTTACAGTTTAAGTAGATGACAAAAAGCAGGGCAGATTCACTCCACAGTCCTTTCGTCTACCTTCTTCTTTCTACCCCAACATACTCCGATATGGCTATGAGCTTCAAAACCTTTATTCTGGTGCTTCTTGCCTTCCAATTTGCCTCTGTTCTAGTGTTAAAAGCTCTTGTAGGTCTCTTTTTGGGTTGCCCCTAGGGGGGCAAACCCTCGTTTATGTGGGTACGTGGGCATATCCAGGTATATGCCGGCATATACCTAGCATATGGTGGTGACTGCTCCAAACTGGCTCCTCCCTGTAAACTCTCGGTCATCCAGCCCCATTCCTTCGCAGGCATGCAGAGTCGGATTTGGTATGGAGGATAGTATGCCGAAGAGAATGGGAAGCAGGGCAGTGGATTTATGGCCTCAGATTCCGGCATGACATGGTAGTGTGATGGCTTGGTTAATTTTTTTTTTCTACGACATGCTTCCTCCGCTATGATTAGACATGCTTCCTCCGCTATGATTTGTTGATTCCGTTGCCGAGCGCCAAGCTTGGTGTCGATGCTCCAGTAACTGCATAAGGGCAACAAAAGCTTCGGCCAGCCGCCAAATGCCTGAGAGGCTCGATTCCTCTTCTTATTTTCCGTTTTCCCCCTCAGCTCTTCTTCTCAAGCTCTAAGAGGTCTCTATCGGTCTCTATCGGTTTCGCAGGTTGTTTCATTTTGATGTCCTTTCGTCGATCCGTCTAGCACTGGCCTGCCGTTCCGCGCAAGACCCACCAATTCGTCGGAATCCTTTAACTGGTCTTCGTAACAGGTCTTCTTTTGCCCTAGCTGCCTAGGCATTTTATTTCTTTGCTATTTCTATCATGCCATGACGGTGCTGGAGCTGTAGAGTATCGACCTTGTTCATTCTCCAAATAGAGTACAGTTTTTGGATGCTTGCATCCGCCTTTGGTTCTAAATGGGTTGAAATCTTCAAGACATAATCAGTTTGGAGCGGAAAGTGCAATAAAATTTATATCGACAGGATTATAGTAATGGCTGGAGTGAAAAGCAGTTTTCTTTCACCATGCAGAGGACCTGCACACTAGAGAAACAAGAGGATTCTACTCTTTTGAACGATTGAACATATTTAAGGCAGGTCTGTTCAACCGTTGAGTCTGCTCCATGGCCGGCAGTGAGGACCCCAAACAACTGATCCAGTCTCTGGTAATCATTTGGTGCAAGGTTTTAACTTGGTGTCTGTCTGAAACAAATTGACCTGTGTAGATAGGGCAGATTTACAGAGTTCGGGCCTGTGTGGGAAATAAAGGATGCAAGCTATGGATCGATTTCATATTTCTTCAAGAATGGATATGTTTTTGTGCCTGGACACAGTTTGAGTATGAGGCCTTTCGATTAATAAGGTTTTCTTGCTGAGCCCCCTTTAACACTATAAACTTCCAAATTATTATGCTAGTAGAAGTAAAATGCTGTATTTGTCTACATTGATTTGTTTGGGCGTGTCAAATTTGCATTGCAATGGCTAATTGGGCAATATATTCTGTGTTTAAGGAGAAAGGTTATTTGTTCTGAGTTCTAGTCTTCTGATTGTCCAATTTCATTTTCAGAAAATGAGGTTATTTTGAGAGTGCGTACTCCAAGTGGACACTATTCCACATTGCAGGTCCAAACAGGTACGCCAATGGAGAAGTATGCCATTATTATGTCACTGTTAGAACTCTTTTGGGAAAAGATTGACATTATCAGGAGTCTCAATTTTCTAGTCAATGCTTATTTAACTCTATAAACTGCTCATATCTGCAGGAGATACAAATTTCTAAGCTGCATAGAGGTCAAGTGATAAAAGTTGATCCATCCTTTCTAAGGTATCCAGGGTTTTGCATCCAAATGGGATGTGTTTAAGCTAGCATGTTTAATCTAGCATTTCAAATTTGCTCACACTGTTTGACAATACACATTGTAAAGGGGAGATGCTGCTGAGCTCTGCATATTTTGAAGATTGCATTTTTTCTATTTAAAGTGATCACTTTGATTGCGCAATGTGATTTTGCAATATTCTTGGAATGTTTACATTGACACTCTCCTTCCTTATGCAGGTCCGCCGTCCTTGTGGTTTTGCCAGCCTGATGAATCCAGGGGAATGTGATGCTGGGACATGCATATTTTGGAGTTTATGCTCATGTAATTTAAGGTGATGATTTCTAGTTCTTTTTAGAAAAATTGAGTTATTTGCTACATTAATAGTAATTGTCATTGGTTATTGCAGCTTATTTCCTTCCGTGACCATGCAGGTTTTCAGCATAGACATTAGTTATTGGGGTTATTTTCGTCTTGCCCAACAATTGATTCCACAAGAGGCCTGTTTATAGTGTGATACAGTTCATAGACTAGTTGCTTTGCCTCCTATAGCCATGCATGTTTCTTGAACGTAAGCATTTACTTATTAAAGGTGCCCTACTGTTAGTGAAATTAGGAGTGTTGTAAGCAGATAGCAGCATGTAGTTTACTAAGGTATTGGTTTGGATTGGAAGGTACATGGGTTAGTGCAGTCTAGTAGCTTAATAAAATATTGATGGCATTGAAGTGCAAAGAGAAGAGCAATCCTTTGCTGCGATGGGCAGAAGAAAAATGGAGGGACTGAGTGTTGAGGAGAGAGAAAAAAGGGATAGATTAAACGAGAATTTCAGGGATAAATTTGATGACTACCTTAGTATTCCATATCATGTTGTGATGTGCAACCATGCTTACTAAACATGGAGGTGATGTGATATAGATAGGGCTTATTTCTGAAAAATGCACTTAACCTATGGTAAATACGTTCTCCTTCATTCATTATGAATTGCCTTCTATTATATTATTATACTCACGCCCCAATGGAGTTGGGTCAATTACACTCTCAGGGCCTAACATCAACCACTAACAATTTTTCTGTTGCCTTCGTATCCCTTACATATACACAACAACGTACAACCCCAACAAGTACTATCTAGAATCAAACAACACTAATGCACCTCATGACAACCCAAGGTTACTATTTTGTATCCCTTTTTTGGGCCACTACCCACACTTGCATCACAACAACAATATAATTGCCAATAATCAATCCTACTCAACAACTAAATCTTCTAGTGGCAATGCACTTATTTGCTCAATAAATACGTTAGGAATAAACACATATTAAATAAGCCATGCATTTTGCTTATATGGTCTTCTTTTTTGGGTTGCCCCTAGGGGGGCAAACCCTCGTTTATGTGGGTATGTGGGCATATCCAGGTATATGTCGACATATACCTTGCATATGCTGGTGACTGCTCCAAACTGGCTGCTGCCTGTAAACTCTCGGTCATCCAGCCCCATTCCTTCGCAGGCGTGCAGAGTCGGATTTGGTATGGAGGATAGTCTGCCGAAGAGAATGGGAAGCAGGGCGGTGGATTTATGGCCTCAGATTCCGACATGACATGGTAGCAATTTTACTGCTGAATCTTGTTCTTGAACACAGCTGAATGACGCCATGTTTTGCAGCATGATTTTGCTTTGACAGCTCGGGCTTCCCATTCTATGAATTTCGTCGAATGCCCATTCCACTTCCGGTCGTAATCTGCTTCAAGCTTTTCCAAATCCAAATGCCTTACCAAACCCAAATCTGGCTGCTGCTTATTCTGCTCTTCAAGCTTGGGTATCCGTAGGGCATTACTGCTACCTGGGTTGGGCCGGATGTGTGCAATTACAAAGGGGTTTTTTGTTCTCTGCCAAATGCATCCCCCTGCGATCAAGTTGTCGTGAGAATAGATCTCGAACCATGGAGAATTGGTTCAAATTGGGTTGAGTCTGTTTTCATATCAACACAAACTATTTACGTGGTACAATTCACCAAGCTTTTCAATACCGACCAGCTTTTCGAGCTTGATGTTAATAATAGCTTCTTTAGGGTCCGTTCCTTTAAATCGTTTTGAATCTTCTACTCTCAAATACTTGGACCTTTGATTAAATTCTTTTGAAATGGAGCCCCCTTTCGCATTGTTCGACAAAACCTTTGATGCAATTTTTGTGAATAACAACAAATTTACGGGGTGTTTGCCCGATAATTTGGGCAAATTTTGCAAACAATAACTTTGGGGGTTGGATTCCGATCTTTGGCAATATGGGGAATACGCTAAACGAGATTACGTTGATCGACAATTTGATTTGAAGGTCGCTTTTTTGGATCACCGGGAAAGCTTCAGATTTTAAACGTATTTGATGTAAGCATCAAAGAGCTACAGGGGGAGCTGCCACTGACTCTGCAATGCCTGGTAAAATTAGAAAGTCTTATTCTGAATTTGTAAAAACTTGTATTTGTTAACGACTTTGAATAGTGCATGACCAACCTTGATTTTTATTATACTGCGGATTTTTATTCTCTCTGATGTTTCAGACCGGATTTGCTGCAATAATATGTGCGGGGAGAGACCCTTTGCACTTATGTATAATTTGATTTATTCTGAAGAATTTCTTGCAAGCTAGCTACTAATCTCGAATATTTGGCACAATTTTTGCTGCCCATTTAACTGGCCAAAACTTCCAAATTTTGACATATTTGAGCTAGGCATTTGTCCTCAAGTGTTGTGTAGAAGGGCCATTCTTCCATGCCTTTAACTTGTCCTTTTGGCATCTCTGTGGGATGAATATGTCCTATTGTTTGCAAATATGATATATAAGTAAACAACTTACCCTAGCGAACAATATTTAGAATTATATATATGACATACATACCACCTATCAAACTCGTTAATGCGCATTCAACATCTTTGTTCGCAAATGCAAATCACTATTTTTTTTTTTTGAAGAACGTGTTTTACTTCGTATTATACACTCAAAATATTACAAAGTACTTCCAGAAGTAAGAAATGTCCCTGAAGCATCAATCGCTTTTAGATGATCACTCCATATTGGAATTTTAATACGATCAGGCCAATTGGAGATATGAAAGCAATTATACAACTTCTTACGAATTTCTTGAAGAACCACCTGAGAAGAAATACACTTATCATAAAAGACCTTTTTTCGCCTTCGCTTCCATACACTCCATATTAGCCAAGACTTTGCCATGTGAAATGCAATCCTTTTAGAAGCAGTCCACTGATTTGGATAAAGACCCAAAAGAAAGTGCTGACTATCCAAAGATACTCCAAAAGAGAATGCGGCGGGACCTAAGACTACTTAGCTCGCACACAAATATAAGCGGTGCTCAATGTTTCAATGCGCTCACACATTGAGCAAAGTGGGCTTACTCCCGGCTTAAAGCGATGAACCATCTCATTAACTCTCAAAGAGCGATGAATCACCTGCCAAAGTAGAACATTTACCTTTGGAGGATTATATTTAGACCAAACAAGGTTCCAGATGGATTGCCATTGAGAAGGCAAAGTCTGTAAGTGCCATTTTCGAGAAGGTGATAAAGTACTTGAGGAAGTAAGCAATCTGTAGCATGAACTTACTAGCTTCTTGCCTTCTTTAATATCTTGAACAAAGTTCAAGCATCTCTTGTTACCCACCTTCTTAATTAGAGGAAGAGCACTTGCTACATAAGCCCATATATTGATATCTTTATCCAACAACCCATATGTCTCCTGAAACCATTGCCAAGGAGCAATGTCAATACCAAAATACCACTGTTCAATAGAAATAATACCTGCTCTCCTCCACCTCGCTTGGGAATGCGCATGCATAAATTCTACAACTGGGTGTAGTTGTCCATGAGGATACAAAGGCAACCACAGAAAGGGGGAAGATGCCTGGAGACAAGCTTCCCAGTCAAATGTAATCACCTGCTAGACTACCTTCCAGGCCCTAAGCAAGCCTTTCAGTACTGGAGAGGCATGTGAATAAGCTTTCAATGGATATAACAATGCCCAAGAGAGCTCAATTCTCACACCTCGCTTATGAAAAACCATACACTTCTTTACGCAAATCACCATTATTTGATTGGTCTGCCAAAGTACACTTGGTGTAGGACCATTGCTCTCCACAAACACATCATCCAACTTGTACACATGCAAATTTGTCAACAACCCGTTGAACCTTTTCCTTTGCAATTGCAAACCATCATGCATAGCATTCAATGCCTTATAACTTTCTATGTAATACTCCTAGATTGTGTTCAACCTTATAACTTTCTATGTAATACTCCTAGATGTGTTCAACAAAGCAAAAAGGGACTACTTACAAAGTGCGCAATATTTTAATGTTGCATTTATTTTCTCGTGCATAATTGATAGCAAGTACCATTGGTCATGTCGTGAACATAAGGATAGAATCACACTAGGGGCGCCGAAGAAATGCTCTTATATTTTTTGTTTCTTTGTTTTCTTTTCTTTCATAGGCACCCATTATAGACAAGCACTAATTTTCTAATATTAGACACTAGAATCAAACTAGTGGCATCCAAGAATTGTTGTTTTGATTTTTCTTTATTTTTTTATGTCCTAGGCAAATACTATAAACACGCACTAATTTTTATCATACTTCAAGAATCTTTTAGAAGATGCTTGAGTTGCAAAATTTCTTTGGGTTGTTAGCATCTACAAATCATTTATAGCTGCGAAAGTTTCAATCATAGTGAATGCGGCGGTTTGATGATTCAACCTCGTTCTCTTCTTGAATTTTAGGACTAATCCTCCTATGTGTCACAAGTTCATTTCATTTCTATGCTAACAAAATATGTATTTCCATTCTCTGCCCTATTACACTTGTCCTTATGCTTCTGCAATACTTCTTCCAAGCCACTTCACCCTCCGGCCATGGAGGGCAACCCTCCGTGCGCAGCACCTTGTTTATCCTTCGATTAACCTCTCTGTTTTCATATTACTCTGTTCTTGGTTTCTGATCTTTTAAAATCATGCACATTTTTTCTTTTTGTCTTACAGTCTTGGAGATTATTTGCATCACCCTATTTGCTCTGTTTGCATCAACTTGTTTGCTTTGTTTTTGGTAGAAATGCAACGGCATGCTTATGTTAGGAGTTTTTGCATGCCGAGACGAACTTCAAAATTTCTAAACTTCTTGCAGTTTTGATTCATATCTTATTTTGTCTTCTTGGTTTTGTGGGTTCAAACCCCACAGAGTAGATCTACAAAACATCTCTGTAATATATGTTAAAAAATCGTGTAACCGGGAATAACCTATAATTTTTGGTGGGCACGGAATTGCCTTCCCGCTTTCCATTTCGTGTTGTACTGATATGCCACGTGGCAGCATATGGCTCATCTTCCGACATAAAAAAGACCCAATTTCCATGTTGTTGACTAAGAGTAATGACAGCTTCTGGCCATGTACACACGATGTTATATATGAGGGAGCCTACGATGCTTCTGAAGGAAATTTTGCCAAGGTCAGATGGGTCATGTTGTTTTGGAGATGGAGGTGGGATGTGTACAGCAGGAGTTGAAACTCCTTTGCTATTGTGCATATCATAGATTAGAAGAAGATTTTGTATGGACTTGCTTTGGTGGATGGTGATGGTATGTAGTTTGGCGTCAATACATACTTGGATTCCAAGGAAATAATGCAGTTTGCCAAGATCTGTCATGTGGAATCTGTTGGTAAGTGTTGCCTTGGTATCTTTCGTGAGTGTTTGACTGTTACTGTCAAGAATGAGATCATCTACATAAAGGATAATGATGAGAATGGAATTTTTGTACCTTTTGGTGTAGATGTTCCAATCTGCTTGGTTTCTTGTGAATCTCAATTAAGTAAAGAAGTCATGAATTGTATTGTACCATTGTCTGGAGGACTGTTTGAGTTCATATATCGCCCATTTTAGCTTATAGACCTTGGCCTCTGTTCCTGGATGAATGAACCCTGTAGTTTGTCTTATGTAGAATTCTTCGTCTAGTTTGTCATGAAAAAATGCAGTTTTGACATCTATCTGTTGGAGGTCAAAGCCTTGTTCGTCAGTTAGAGCAAGGACTGCTCGAATAGAGGACAGCCTGGCAACAGAAGCAAATGTCTGATTATAATCAATCCCCGAGACCTGTGACTATCCTTTGGCTATCAGTCTTGCTTTGAATTTGCTCACTTTATTATCTTCATTGTATTTTACTTTGAAAACCCATTTTGAGTTGACCACTTTTTTTTCCTTAGGCAGATTGGCAAGTTCCCATGTATCATTTGCTATCAAAGATTGAAATTTCTCATTCATAGCCTGTTGCCATGCATTTGTGTTTGGACTATTCATGGCCATGGCAAAGTTTTGTGGCTCATCAGGAATGATAGAGTTATGCAGTGCAATATGCCCAAATATCTTACCCATTTTGGAATTGATATATTCTTGCATTCTGTTAGTGACTTTGCATGCTCGACTGGATCTTCTTGGGGTAGCAGGCCGTGTATTGGGAACAATCAGTTCATCAACTTCTGTGTCACTTTCTTCAGGTTCAGAAGGAATGTCCAATTCTGCTTGATCATCTGATTCTGGAAAAGTGGCTCTTTCATCAATATCTTCATCATTTGAATCACTGTCTGTGTCAACATTCATGTCAAAAGGAGTGGGACACTTGTTTTTACCAAAGTCAAAGTTATATTCATCAAACATACACTTCTCCTAACAATAATCCTTTTGGAATAGAAAATATACAATCTGTACCCTTGATCTGATCTGAATATCCAATGAACATACATGGAATTGCCTTGTTAGAATTGCCAGTATCTTCATGGAGTGCCGCAAGAAGAGGAAGAAGGCAAATGCACTTAGCGTTTTCTCAAAGGAATGCAAAGACCATATCACAAAATGACAAGATAATGCCGTCATTTAAAATTTTCCTCTTTGAAAGAACCCTTCTTCCTACCTCTATCAAAAAGGTCATGTTGCTGGTAGGTGAAGATGGAGGCAATGCCAAAGAGACAAAGTGGCAATATCATGCTTGAAGATATTTGCAAAATATGATCTGTATTTTGCTTTTGGTACTTCAGGTTATTTGGAAACATGTAGATTAATTAAGACATATGACATATATTTTTCTTTTTGAAGATCAACTGATCAATGAAGACATCTGATATGTATTTTGCTTTTAATACTTTAAGATCAACGAAAACATGTGTATTTTCATTTACAGAATGTTGTTAAATGTGTTGGATTACTGTTACAACACTTTTTTTTCCCTCTGCTATTTTTTTGAATCAAATCCATGGTAAATCTGGCCAGATTAGTAGGATATCTGGCCAGACCAAAGGTATCTTTAAGCAACTTAGTAGTATTTTTGGCCAGTTTATTGGTATATCTTGCCAGGATAGTGGTATATCTGTCGAGATCCATGGTACTTCTAGTCATTATCTTCTTGTTAGCGTAGTCATATATCGGGCTAGGACATTGGTATATCTGGCTAATACCATTGTATTTCTGACCAGATGTGTGGTATTTCTGGCCAGAGTAATGGTATTTCTGGGCATGTACCTGTTATTTCTAGCCATATACACCCTAGTATATCTAGCTATGACTAGAATGTTGGTATTTCTGGCCATATACCGTGGTATATCTAGTATTTCTGACACCGTGGTATTTCTGGCTATAAGCATGATACATCTGGCCATAATTATAGTGATATCTCTGGCCATGCTATTTAAGTATCATTGGCCAACACCATGGTATATCTGGCAAATACTATGCTATTTTTTGCCAGACCTATTGTATTTATGGTAGTACAGAAGTATGTCTGGTTTTTCCAAGCATGTAACACAATGGTATATCATTTTTGGATCCTATTTCTTTATGTAAACAACATTATATAAGTGAGGCAACAATGTTGATGAACCAAAAAGCCTTACATAGACTCAGGCATTACATAATTTTGCTGCAAACAAAAACTCCTAAAACCATAATCCTAAATAGTCGGGTTATACTTCTTTTAAAAAAGCCATCTTCCTTTGTACCTATATGTAATTTTTGGTACAAATTTTCAAATACAATACTGCCTTCAATAAAAAAATAAAAACATAATCCTAAATAGTTCTGCTGCAAGTTTTAAAAGTTAAATGTGTTTCAAAAGTTTTAGAAATTTTTGAAGCCTTAGATTGTCTTTGATCTTTTCTTTGCCTCTATCATAGCCACATGTTGCTTGCCTAACATCGTGCTGAAAGTGTCCCTACAGTTTACTATATCAAGCTTCCCAAACTAGTCCAGGCTCACCTGCAGTTTAGCCTAACTAGCATAAATAAAAAATAGAAAATCATAGAATAGTTGAAAGAGATTACTTTATACCTCGATAGGACGCAATTGAAAATCTTTAAGAATGAACCCCTAATAAAATGCCTTGCAGATAATAGAGTGTACACACTACAGTCTAATCCATTTTCTTGCTCAGGTCATCACATTAAAACAGGTTAGATGTCAACCCATTATAGGGCAGGGGTATTCCAAGTCGCATGTACTTCCTTAATCAAGTTGCAGCCATGGTGAGGTAGTGAGAGATTGTTAAAAATGGTAATGAAACAGTTGAAAAACTACTTGCTTACTCGGGTACTTCGAGAAAATTCTCTTTGGCATGGTATGATCCGAGGAGTCAATATGCAGCAGAGCAAGGTATAGAATCTCGAGTATCTTACATATTTCCCAATCAGAACAATAAATGTGCAGACTCAAGTGTGAAATGCACTTAAAAAAATATGGAACTAACAATAAGGGATAGAGAACAAGCTAGCGTACTGGCAAAAATGAAGCCAAAACCTTACCTTCTACAAACAGGCAGCCAATAAAAAAGAGGTGGTTCTTGAGGTTTTGGTGGCCAGATCCTCCTCCAAATTGACTCCATCTTATTTATGTACAGATTCACCAAGCCTGGGTGGAAAAAACATGGCTCGTTCTCTTTTCGACTGTGATATAAGAGAGAACCCTACCAAGTGTATTGCGAACTAAAAATTAGTTCAAAGAATAAAGATTTGAAAGGCGGGAGGGACATTTACATCAAATAAGCACCCACACACTGCTTGTTCAACCAAGACTATCCGATCTTCTCAGGATTATGTTAGAAATCAAGGTCATTGCATAATTTGTGCTAGGAAGAATTGCAGAGAACTTGTATATACAGTTATTACGTATATATGCAGCAAGACTAGTTCATATGCAAAGATTATTTCAGAACTTATATATGTTTGTTGAAATCACAATGGTTGGATATTAAATGATCCTTTGATCATTAAAGGTCATACTTACTATTATATTATGGTGAGGTGGTGACTATTGGAGGTAAATTTATTCAAATATGGTAAGAAACTGTAGGCGGCCACACCGAGCTAAACATCAGCATCCATAACCGTCGGAACTAGCCTTTAAAACCACAGGGAAAACCAATTCATAATATACAATGATCGGAACTGGCAGATCGGGCAGCATTTGCAACTAATTTACAAATTTGGTTGTTACAATGTTTTTGGGAATCTCATTGCTACAGTAAACCATTGGAGAATTTTTCAATGGTTATTAATTTCAAACACAATGTCTAGTGCATTTATCATTGAACATTAAGATTGTTATATGTCATGATTATTGGTTTAAATCAAAGGAGAATTTGCGGCTATTGTATCTCATTGATGCATAGTTGAATTTGAGATTTGTGATTGACTCTAATACTCACATCTGGTATCAGAGTAAAGGTCGTACTGGTGTGTGAATTGTATACAGGATGTCTAGTCGTTTTGGAGCTAGTCTTTTGAGCAACATTGATGTCTACAAAGGGGGACCAGGATTTCAAGTCTGGAAAGATGCTATCAAGCATATTCTAGAGGTAGAAGATCTCTGGGATTTGATAGATCCTCAGGATGAGAATATGATGCAGACCAACACTGTTGTAAGTACAGTAGCAAGGTCTGTTGCAGGACCTTCAAACTCAAATGAAGAGGCAAGTGCTGAAGAAGTTACATCTGCTGGAACTCGTGGAGCTAGATCTGGGAGAACTGAGTATGCAAGGATAAAAGAAGCACAGGGAATCATCACATCAAAGGTGAGGCCTACCATAAGGTTGAAAATAAAATTCCTAGGGAAATGTGGTCTTATTTGCTGAAACACTTCGAAGAAAAGACCTCATCTCAGATTGAGTTGCTTGACAATGAGCTTAGGAATCTTAAATTGCATAATGAAGATGATGTCTTTGAATTTTTCAACAAGTTTGACAACGTTGTAGCAGGCTTGGGAGGTGCTGGTGTTGATCTCACTAAAAGGTATCAAGTTCTTGCCATTGCTAGAGTTGTAATAGAAAATGAGCAGCTAGGTCTGTTCATAAGAAACACAACAAGAAAAGGGGCATTTAGCGACGCCAATAGCGACAGCCGGCTGACGCCTACGCCGACGCCCGACATACAGCCGCCCCGCACGCCGCTGCAGACG
The DNA here is from genome assembly GCA_021234155.1 of Isoetes taiwanensis. NCBI lineage: Eukaryota > Viridiplantae > Streptophyta > Lycopodiopsida > Isoetales > Isoetaceae > Isoetes > Isoetes taiwanensis. The sequence continues at coordinate 67,240 of JAJEKV010000720.1, forward strand.
CCGTTGCGCATATCGCCCGATGCGACGGCGGCGCCGATGCGACGCTGGCGCGCCGACGCAGACGCCGCAGACGGATACGTGACGCCGCAGACGCAGACGCCGATGGCACGCGGACACGCGGAAATATACACGCGGAATATACACGCGGAATATACACGGAACATCACCAAAATCCACGCTGCGTTTAAAGTTTACGCGGTATACGCCGTGATGCGACGTGACACGGAACGCATTAACGCGGTATATATACGCGGGCATATACACGCGGAATATACACGCAGTAAAATATACACGTTAGTGAAAGCCGCTTGACACGCCGACGACGCGGACACACGGAATATACACGGAAAATTCAAAACCCAAGATAGAAAAGCCACGCGGCAAAAAAAGCCCGTGGATACGCCGCATGCGACGTGTAGAAAAAAAAATAAAAAAATAAAAAAATATTTATATAAAAAATATAAATATAAAAATATTTTTAAATAATCACAAAAGTGTTTTTATATTCATATTTTTAAATAGTCACAAAATTATTTTTATATTTATATTTTTAAATAATCACAAAAGTGAATTGTATTTATATTTTTAAATAATCACAAAAGACTCGTTAAGAGGAGTATCCACCCTTTTAGCCTAGAGCTACTCTCTCTCAGATTCAGTGGAGTAGTCATCCGAGTACGTAGTTAGAGAACGCCTCGAACCGCCAGCCGCACGGTTGCGATTGGATGGCTCTCCAAATGACACTTTGCAGATCCTCGCCCCGAGCCCCATGTCATGCTCTAGACCTTCATTCATATCCGCCATCGCTTCCTATAAAACCAAAAGAATATGGCGCTAATGTAGTTCATAGAATTATAATAATTTTCTACAACGCACCCCCAAGATTCCCGCCAATTGGGAGAGTTCCTCGTCAGATAATCGCTGATACAGATAAACAGCCTCCACGCCCGCGGGCTACTTGTACCGCCGCTTGCTAGGGGCAAACCCGTATAGATATTCCTATGACAATATAACGAGTATTAGCTAGTGACATTTAAAGTTCTTATTAAAATTAATGTGAACTAATATAGCTCTTACTTAATCTATAATGAAACCCTTTCCGATCACGGAGCCCAAATGAGACGGCCAAGGCTTTTAGTTGCTTTGTCGGTCCCGAAGCTCTATGTTTTTTTCTCCGATCCTTTGCACGCTCAATGCAACTGATTGCAAGGCACACAACATTATCACAAGTTAAAGTGAACGAATGAAAAAAAAATAAGAAATACCTTGATATCTTCCTTGTGGAGATTAAGTGGTTTAGGGACTTTTGACCAATCGCCTCCTTTTTTCGCAAGTCCGCTTTCGGTTCCTTGACCACATTGTGCCTTTGACATACATCGATAGATCAACGCAATATCAAAATAATAAAACAAGACTATGACTAGGTCATGTACCTCCTTTTTTCGTGATAAGTCTTCGCCCATCATCTAAGTGAGCTTCTTCCGCTTAAACGCTTTGCTTTTTCTATCTCCGGGAAACTCGTTTCATTTTATTTTTGATTTCTCTATTTTCGTTGGTCATAAGCACTGTGCCACTCCCCTATACCGCTGGGAGGCCATAAACGAGAGATATTATTTGTGACCGCGTCCCTCAAGTAGTATAAAAGACACTTCCCTCATCATCCTTCTTAGGAAGAGCGCCCCCGAAGCATAAATGGTGGGTATATAAAAGCTTGTTTATGTCTACCGTCAATATACATATCCCGGCCCCGATTAAGAACCTTTTTGAGCACTTTTACAATGTATTCTAAGTGAAGAGAATGAACAAAACAACAAATTTAGATGACAAAGTACTAATATTTAAGGTTGATATCTTAAATAATATGTTCACATAACTTACATCAAAAATTATTATTAATATGATAGTCGGGTATATTCGGGGCCAATTCACCCAGTAGACTTACGTGTCTAAAACAAAGTTTAAATGGACGCTCTTCTTCGGTGACACGTGGACGCCGTCGGATCCTTCCCTCTCCAAGTCGCGAAGCGACCATGTTCTTCGGATCCCGAACCCCGTGGATGATCGCCGCGATCTTGAACGCTAGAGTCCGTTGCTCCACTACTTTTGACCTGGGAAGTAATGAGAGAATGAGCATCTTTAACATGCCGCAACCAAAGAAATGTTTGGTACGTAGTGGATATATATTTACCTCGTTGAAATCTTCCTCCAAGTTCCTTGCATTAGAAAAATCTGTTCCCGCCTCTTGCCTAGAACGGAGTCCATACTACGCCTAGCATTCTCAATATTCTCGCGAGAACGTGGAGGCCGATAATCAACACTATGTCGTTGGGGAATAGGAGCGGGAGGTCGCTTAACCGGGCGTTGGTGTCAAAGAGGCAAAATATGCCGTAATTTGGTCTCTCTCGGGGAGACATGTTTGGCGAGGAAGGCGGGAGCGGCGGAGGAGCCGCAGAAGCACAAATATCATGCAAAAACAATTCATTTATTTATTATTTTTATAAAAACTATCTTAATACCCAAACCTCGCCGGTGTAGTGATAGGTGGAGGTTGGCGCCTTGGAGGAACATCAAGACGATTGCCCCTACCTCGGGGAGTCCTCCTCCTATTTTCTCTAAACTCGCCCCTTTCCTCTACACAACAAATTAAAACTCCATGCATAAACTCACATACCTAATTAGAGGGTAAAGCGTATAATAAAACTATATAAATACTTTACCTTCGCCTTGCTCATTCTCCGTGACGACATGCGATTACCTCTATTCATCGCCGAAAAAAGAGCACACCTAGATCAAAAGAAATTGTGAGAGAAACATTTGATAACCATGAATGATATTGGTTGCAATAATAGAATGATACTTACAAACCATAGAGATGAAAAAATAGTATTTTTATGGTTCAAATGTGCCACTAATGAGCCCCAAGCAGACTTATCGCAGCCTTTGACCGCCTTTGACCGGGGCGGAGGGGAGACGATAATGCCATGAATATTGCATCGCCAGTAAAGAGGGCCACAATGAGGAAAACCGCTAAGAATTGAGCCTCCGCCATGACTATATATATTAATTTGAACATAACGAGAATTAGCGAGAGAAAAGCTTTGAACAAGTGTCTTTGAATAAATACCTAAATTTATATTCTTATCTTCTTATTTATATTAGAAAAGTATCTCGTGATATAGGTATGGGGTGCATATCGAACTCTAGGTTGCCATATTATCGTGCCATGTATCATGTCATACAATCAACCCTAAATTATCCCCATGGCATTTTTAGTGCCACATCATGAAACCCTACGCTATGCGGTGGCACATCATCAAACCCTAGGTTGTGTCACGTCGCTGACTTCCTATTGCCACATCATAGTAAGTGTTATAATCATCAAACCCTAGTTTGCGTGTTACATCATCAAACCCTAGATTGTGCCACATGGCATTTACAATCTAGGGTTTGATGATGTAGCACACAAAACCTAGGGTTTGACGCCCTCAGAGTTTACACTTTATCTACAAGTTATGATTAATAATTTATTTACCATTAATAATAATTTTTTGATTAATAAATTACTTTTTTCATTAGTAATTTTGACTAAAAACATTTATTGGTTGCAACAAGCCTCAAATAGGAAGACAAAATTATATTAATCACTTCTTGCAAGCATTTAACAGTAGCTTAGCCATCTCAAGTGGATCACCACACTTCATATGTCGCCTCTCTCTCACAACTATATCGTAAGAAAGCCCCATTGTTTTGAACACATCGACGACGCGAGCAATAGATGGGCGATCCATGTGCACCAGCTCTCTATCCATCATCATTTGACCTTCATATGTTGGATGATGTCCAATGTGCTAGAGTATCGGCCGGGTTGGGTTTATCTCAACACACAACCCCATAAGCCGCATTGCCCGGACAAAATCAAGGAGCATCTCGTAAATGTAGCCCGTGGAATATATGTCGATATCTCATGCCCCATGATGCTTGGTCATCCGATGATGATGTAAAACTCTCTTCTCCCACCAAGGATATCGCGACCGCTCCATCTTGTAGTGTATAACGGCTCTTCAATTTGGGCATTCGCCTCCTTGCAAAAAAAAAACGAGGGCCGTGGTCCCAATCACCAATAGCCACCCACACATTTGTAAGCGAGTCATCAAAATGGAGTTTGACCCTTTTTGCAATTGAGCTTTTGTGTGTGTCCAACCCGAGCGTGGATGGCATAGACTCCTTCGCAAGAGCGTAGAGCTATTTCTGGACGCATTTTATACACGAGTCTCATTTTGGCTTTCCACTGCGACTTATCTTCATATCAGCCCTTCTTGGAGCACTATGCATTGCATTTGACCATCTCCTATAAGAAGAGAATTGGCTCGAAGATGGTCAAGTAATTCTGCAAAGGTTCCTCCATTCATGAATGGCGTGATTACCATTGGTCCCCTCGTGGCTCATCTCCACAAAAGACCTCGTGGGCAAGTCCAAGGGGTGTGGCCAATGCCGGACTTGGGCTCTTGAAACGGATATACTTGTCACCAACAACCATGATGCAGCTCTATCTTGCCTCTCCACATAATGCCAAGATAATAATCATCTTGATTAAAGTACGTGGTTCCCAAGATCCGGATTTGGTATATCGGCAGCCTTGTTTACTACCAATGCACTTTTATAACTCCAACAAAGATCCATGTGAATGTTGCCAATAAATGCAAAGACATTTATCATGAGCATGTAATGATAATCTAGCCCCTCGCACCAATAGAGCTCCCACCATGGATAAGACTATCTAACTCCTTCACATGTTCATCATTGAGATCAAGCATCGCCATCTTGTGATCTTTATGCCGGACCTTTGCACTTCGCCACCTAATTAGCCCATCGTCCCACGTGATGCCTCAAAGATAGGGGCTCATAAGTGGCACTTTATACTTAAGTAGCATCCTCAATTCGCTCGTGATTGCAAACCCAAGACTTTAAGTTCTTTCTCATCATATCTTCCAACTCGGACTCATGCTCGCCACCTCCCACATAATTCGACATCCACATTCTTTCTCAACCGATGCTACAAAACGGTTAATTCGATCATCGGGCTTTGTATATGTCGTCCGGTCGGCCTCAGGCGATATGTGATTGATGAGGATGCGCCTCTAATTTCACTAAGCATCTCTCGTCCCCATCGAGGCCATTTTTATGCCTACAAACAAAACAAAATAATGAATACAAAAGCCAAGCATGCACAAAGTAAATGCAACATAATACGATAATATCAAACATGTATGCACTATATAATCATTACTTATAACACGCCTCTATGGCTTACTAATACCTTATCCGACCCCCCCAAAAAAGCAAGAAAAAAAAGAAGAAGAAACAAGAAGAACTAAATAGGTTAGATTAGGGTATTCTAACTACTACCTGGCCAATTTACATTCAGATACTAGTTAATTAGTTAGCAGATAGTCCCAAAATTTAGTTAACTTTTTAACCAAAAACACTACCTAAACTTATCTTCAAGACCTTGTTCTGGATTAGTTAGCAAAATTAACTAAAAATTAACTAAATTAGAAATTAGCACTATAGAGGTCACTTTAAGTTTAGTTAATTGTACATATAATTTTTATGCCTTTGACTAACTTAACTAGACATGTTCAAATAATTTAGTTAATTAGTTAAGTTATTTTTTTTACCAACGCTTTTAGTGTGAATTAGTACTACATTAAGTTAGCCTAACCTATTTTTTTTTAACTAGCACGGGTGTGAAGGGAATCATCCAGCCATCGTTAACTTAACCTAGCCCTAGCTACCTCTAGCTAAAATCGACAATAAACGGAACTAAGGTTCAACACCTGGTCCTCCCCACCGGGGTGGAGCCCACCATGTCCTTGCCGTAGCCACATCTACCTAAGAATGAGAAGAAAAGTGGACTTTGGACCCGACACCTAGTCCTCTCCACGCAAGGTGGAGCCGACCGCGTTCCTTGAACAAGCCACTACAATTTTATTTTAAACCTAAAAAATAACAAGTGGAATCGAAGTGGACTTGAACCCTGCACGTGGTCCTTCCACTCTAGGTGGAGCCGACCGCGCCTCTTGAACAAGCCACCATTAACCTAGGAAACATTTATGATTGTAGTGAAAGTGGACTTCAACCCGGTACATGGTCCCCCCACTCTAGGTGGAGCCGAATGTGCGTTCTTGAACAAGCCACTCCATCAATTTTTTAACCTACTTAAAACTATAAAAATAAAATGCAAGTGCGATCAACTACTTACCAAAAAATAAGGACGCTGCGGTACAAGATCCCCGCCGGGTCCAAATCAGAATAGAAAGCCGCAAAAGAAGTAACAAAGCATTAGAAGAATAAGAACAAAGAAGAAAACATCAAGAAGAAGAAATAAGGATAGAATAGAGAAGAAATAAGAGAAGAAACAAGAAAGAATGAAGAAAAAATAAGAGGAAATAAGAGAAGGGAAGGGAATAGAATGGAAGGAAGAAATAAGGGAAGGGAAAGAAAAGGATCGAATGGAAAGTGAGGAAGAAATGTGAAGAATAAGAAACAAATGAAGAATGAAGAAATGAAATTAAAAAGAATGAAGAATAAGAAATGAAAAAAAAAATGAAGAATAAGGAAGGGAAGAGAAGAAAGAAATGAGGGAAGGGAGGGGAAAGAATGAGGAATGAGAAAGCATGAGAAAGAATGGAAATGAGAAACAAATGAGAAAGCATGAGAAAGAAATGAGAAAGAAATGAGAAAGCATGAGAAAGAAATGAGAAAGCAAGAAATGAGAAAGAATGAGGAAGAATGAGAAAGAGTGAGGAATAAAGAATGAGAAAGCATGAGGAAGAAAGAAATGAGAAAGAATGAGGAAGAAAGAATGAGAAAGAAATGAGGAAAGAAGAAATATGGGAAGAAAGAATGAGGAAAGAATGAAGCATGGAAGAAGGAGGAAGAAATGAAGCATGAGGAAGAATGAGGAAGAAATGAAGCATGAGAAAGAAAGAAGGAGGAAGAATGAACGAGGCATGGAAGAATGGGAAGAAAAAAAAAATCAAGAACAAAGAAGAAGAGGAAGGAAAGGAAACCAAAAAGAGGAAGGTTGGGCATGCACCATTCAATCCAAAAACCTATTCAATCTAAAAACATGATATACTAACCTTAGAATAGTTGCTTGCAGGTAGATCAGGGTACTAGCGCCGCGGATCGCCCAAGAACCTCGAAGAAGTAGGGCAAAAAGAAGTTCCGGAAAAGCCGGCCGCCCGCGGTTTCAAAATATTACAGAGCCGCCGATGCGACGCCACGCCGCGATGCGACGTTATTTCAAACTGCCGCGACGCCGACGCCCCCGCTGACGTATTTTGTTATAGCGACGCTATTGTTTTTGCATCTTTTTTTAATGTGAAGCTCATTAAAGTTTGTCCCTAGGCTTATTTGAATGCCCCCGAGGCCGATCCTTGAACGGAGGATTCAACGGCCGGATATATAGGGGAACCGAAGCCGGAGGGTGTTCATTAGCATACAGCCCCCTGTGGGCTGGTGCCGTGACAGCCGCCTCGAGAACATTTTTGGGGTCCGCCTCCGGGATTCGGACTCTCCCTACCGAGGTGGCCATTCAAAGTCGCCTTTGTTTGACTTGGGGAAGGGTGCTACCATGCTTGCCCAACAACGGGCCGCCTCGACCGTTTCTAACCCCAACGCTGGTTCGACCTTATCCAAAAATTTTGGAAATTTTCCCAGTAGGCCGGTGATGACCATGGAAGCCAGCTGACCAAAACCATAATTTAATTCCATGCCATGCATTAACTATGAATTTATAAACCATAAATGCAATAAAATGCATAACTAAAAGAGTGTGCATCTAAAAAAAAGGCGAAGTCTTTGACCGGGGGCAAACAAGGTATAAATGACACATTAAAAAATTTTTCACTTGGAAACTATGAAGCAATCTTTCATCAAGGTACAATTGTTTCGAGAAACAAAACCGCCCATTACAAGTTAGTTATGCCATCCATGTCAAATAGCTTTAGGGAGCGTAAAAAACCAAAACAAAACCCTTCTAGAATCCGCAAGTCGCTGTGGTTTACGCCCAATGCAATCTTAGACCAAGTATAACGCCCAAATGAGCCAAGGTCAACCCAAGTACAACGATCCCACAAACTCCATTCCTTTGACCTTAGCTAACCCTTTGACCTAGACCTTCTCCTAAAAATTTCAAAATTGGGCTGTAGGCCGAGATGGGTTAGGAATCCAACTGGCAAAAAATCAGAATTTATTTTCGCATAATGCATTAATTGCGAATTTATGAATGTCTTGCCATCGCAAAAGCGCCCGACTTCTACTTGCCACATCGGGAGGAGGACAGGCCCAAACTCCGCCTCCGCCGGGCCCCCTTGCTCCGTATTCCGGCTGCAGTAGCTTCTCGCCAGTCCCAAGTGCAACAGACCAGTCTCTCGCCCCCAAAACGCAAACCCTTCTAGAACCCGCAACCCACCGGGTTTACGTTTTGGGAGGCCCCTCTCCTTGTCGATTCGGGGACCTTGCGCCGCGGACTTGACGGAGTGGGGGTGTTGACGCCGAGCACGGACCCTAAAATCCCCCCTAAGCCGCTTTGCCCCGAATTTCTCTCCCCAAGGCCCCGGGATCGACGGGCCACCTCCCCTCTCCGAATCGCAAGTGATTTGACTCTCGCCAATGGACCTTGAACGCCGACGCTGCCCCGGGAACCAAGTTCCGCGGGCCGTAAGACCACCACCTCCAAGAAGCCAAAGTAGCTCACTTCCATCACACTCGTGAGTCAATTGGCCTAGGATGTGGATGCGGATACCGCCGCGGAAGGCGTGGAGTGTTTTCTTTTGCAAAACCGACCTTGTAACTTGCTCCCTAGGGTAATTTCGCCATTCCTGACGCATTTGGCAGTGGTTGATTTGCCATTCCTCGAGCCTCCTGCGTCCGAACGACAAGACATCGCATGTTTCTACAAGGTCGACTCCTCAGACGCCTCACGGTTTGACAAGTTCTCCGACCGATCTGGAATCTTTTGGGCCTTCCCAAGAGGGGCCCTCAATGGAGGATCCAACGGCCGGATAGGGGAACCGCCCGGAGGGTGGTCATTAGCGCAGCCCCGGGAGCCGCCAGAAGGGCTGCCTCGATGTTTTTTGGATCCCGCCTCTTGGGGTCCTGGGACTCTCCCTCTTGTGAGGGATCCCCGCAAGGTCCCCGGCCTCGCTTGACTTGGGAAGGGTGCCACCTGCTGCCTCCCGAATCCGGGCTGCCCCACCGCTCTAATGCTAACCCTTTGACCTAGACCTTCTCCTAAAAATTTCAAAATTGGGGTAGTGCCGAGATGGGTTAGGAATCCAGCTGGCAAAAAAAATCAGAATTTATTTTCGTGACAATGCATTAATTGCGTAATTTATGAATGTCTTGCCATCGCAAAAGTGCTCGACTTCTACTTGCCACATCGGGAGGAGGACAGGCCCAAACTCCGCCTCCGCAGGGCCCCTTGTTCGTGATTCTCTACTGCAGCCCCCGGCCAGGTCCCAAGTGCAACAGATTCAAGTCTCGCCCCCAAAACGCAAAACCCTTCTAGAACCCCGCAACCCACTGTGGTTTACGCTTTTGGAGGCCCTCCTTGTCGATCGGGCGGGACCTTGGCGCCGCGGACTTGACGGGAGTGGGGGTGTTGACGCCAGAGCACGGACCCTAAAATCCCCCTAAGCCGCTTGCCCCGAATTTCCTCTCTCCCCAAGGCCCCGGGACTCCGGGACGGGCTGACCTCCCCTCTCCGAATTGCGCATTTGACTCTCGCCAATGGACTCATAACGCCGACGCTGCCCCGGGACCAAGTTCCGCGGGCCGAAGACCACCCCACCTCCAAGAAGCCAAAGTAGCTCACTTCCATCACACTCGTGAGTCAATTGGCCTAGGATGTGGATGCTGGATACCGCCGTGGGAGGGCGGAGTGTTTCTTTTTTTGCAAAACCGACCTTGTAACTTGCTCCCTAGGGTAAATTCGCCATTCCGGACGATTTGGTGGTCGATCTGCCATTCCGAGCCTCCCTGCGTCTCGAACGACAAGACACCGCGGTTTCTACAAGGCCATCCACGTGACGCCTCCGGGGTTTGACAAGTTCTCCTGACCGATCTGGAATCTTTTGGGCCTTCCCAAGAGGGGCCCCTGAACGGAGGATCCAACGGCCGGATAGGGGAACCGGCCCGGGAGGGTGGTCATTAGCGCAAATCGGGAGCCGCCAGAAGGGCTGCCTCGGGAACTTTTTTGATCCCGCTTCTTGGGGTCCGGACTCTCCCTCTTGTGAGGGATCCCCGCAAGGTCCCGCCTCGCTTGACTTGGGAAGGGTGCCAGCCGCTGCCCCCGCAACGGGCCGCCCCGACCGCTCTAATGCTAACCCTTTGACCTAGACCTTTCTTCAAAATTTAGAAAATTGGGCTGTGTGCCGGAAATGGATTAGGATTCCAGCTGGCAAAAAATAAGAATTTATTTTCGCATAATGCATTAATTGCTAATTTATGAATGTCTTGCCATCGCAAAAGCGCTCGACTTCTACTTGCCACATCGGGAGGAGGACAGGCCCAAACTCCGCTCCGCCGGGCCTCCCTTGCTCCAGATTCTCGCCTGCAGCCGCCGTGTCAAGTGCAACAGACCAAGTCTCGCCCCCAAAACGCAAAACCCTTCTAGAACCTCGCAACCCATGTGGTTTACGCTTTGGAGGCCCTCTCCTTGTCGATTCGCAAGGGACCTTGCGCCGCGGACTTGACGTGGAGTGGGGGTGTTGACGCCAGAGCACGGACCCTAAAATCCCCCGAAGCCGCTTGCCCCAATTTCCTCTCCCCAAGGCCCCGGGACGGACGGGTGACCTCCCCTCCTGAATCGCGATTTGACTCTCGCCAATGGACTCGTGAACGCCGACGCTGCCCTAGGGGACCAAGTTCCGTGGGCTGTAAGAAGACCTCCCAAAACAAAAAACCTCCAAGAAGCGCCAAAGTCAGCTGGTTTCCATCACACCTCCTAGTCAATTGGCCTAGGATGTGGATGCGGGATACCGACATGGAGGGCGGAGTGTTTCTTTCTTTTGCAAAACCGACCTTGTAACTTGCTCCCTAGGGTAATTTGCCCCATTCCGACGATTTACGGGGTCGATTATGCCATCCAGCCCCAAATAACGACAAGACATCAAGGGTTTCTACAAGGGCATTCTCGCTATCCATATGCCTTGACAAGTTCTCACAACCGATCACAAGGAATCTTTTCTAACCCCCAAGAGGGGCCCCCGAACGGAGGATCCAATGGTCGGATAGGGAATCTCCGGGAGGGTGGTCATTCTAGTAGTTATGATGCTTTTCCAGAATATTTATCTTCATTCGGGAACTTTTTGGATCCTTATATGGGGTCCCGGACTGCCCTCTTGTGAGGGAAGCAAGGTCCCGGCCTCGCTTGACTTGGGGAAGGGTGCTACCGGATCCCTGCAACGGGCTGCCCCGACCGCTCTAATGCTAACCCTTTGACCTAGACCTTCTCCTCAAAATTTTCAAAATTGGGTCGTAGGCCGGAGATGGGTTAGGAATCCACCGGCAAAAAATCAGAATTTATTTTCGCACAATGCATTAATTGCGTAATTTATGAATGTCTTGCCATCGCAAAAGCGCCCGACTTCTACTTGCCACATCGGGAGGAGGACAGGCCCAAACTCCGCTCCGCCGGGCCCCTTGTCCGTATTCTCGGCCGCAGCCTTCCCGGCCGTGTCCCAAGTGCAACAGACCAAGTCTCGCCCCCAAAACGCAAAACCCTTCTAGACCCTCGCAACCCAGGGTGGTTTACGCTTTGGAGGCCCTCTCCTTGTCGATTCGGGGGACCTTGCGCGCCGGACTTGACGTGGAGGGGGGTGTTGACGCCAGAGCACGGACCCTAAAATCCCCCCGGGTTTTCCGACCTCTCCCCAAGGCCCCGGGACGGACGCGACCTCCCCTCTCCTAATCGCGATTTGACTCGCCAATGGACTCGAACGCCGACGCTGCCCCGGGGACCAAGTTCCGCGGGTTTGAAGACCACCCCACCTCCAAGAAGCCAAAGTAGCTCACTTCCATCACACTCGTAGTCAATTGGCCTAGGATGTGGATGCGGATACCGGCCCCGGAGGGCGTGGAGTGTTTCTTTCTTTGCAAAACCGACCTTGTAACTTGCTCCCTAGGGTAATTTCGCCATTCCGACGATTTGGCAGTGGTCGATTTGCCATTCCGAGCCTCCCGGTGCCCGAACGACAAGACACCGGGTTTCTACAAGGCCACACCTCGTGACGCCTGCCAAGGGTTTGACAAGTTCTCCGGACCGATCTGGAATCTTTTGGGCCTTCTCAAGAGGGGCCCCCGAACGGAGGATCCAACGGCCGGATAGGGGAACCGGCCCGGAGGGTGGTCATTAGCGTGCAGCCCCCGGGGAGCCGCCAGAAGGGCTGCCTCGGGAACTTTTTGGATCCCGCTCTTGGGGTCCTGGACTCTCCCCTCTTGTGAGGGATCCCCGCAAGGTCCCGCCTCGCTTGACTTGGGGAAGGGTGCGCCTCTGTTGCCCCGCAATCCGCTGCCCCTGACCGCTCTAATGCTAACCCTTTGACCTAGACCTTCTCCAAAATTTAGAAAATTGGGCTGTAGGCCGGAAATGGATTAGGATTCCAGCTGGCAAAAATCAGAATTTATTTTCGTACAATGCATTAATTGCGAATTTATGAATGTCTTGCCATCGCAAAAGCTTCCTAACTTCTACTTGCCACATCGGGAGGAGGACAGGCCCAAACTCCGCCCGTCAGTTCCCCTTGCTCAGATTCTCGGCCGCAGCCTCGGCCTGTGTCCCAAGTGTACAGACAAGCCCTCGCCCCCAAAACGCAAACCCTTCTAGAACCCGCAACCCACTGTGGTTTACGTTTTGGAGGCCCCTCTCCTTGTCGATTCGGGCGGACCTTGCGCCGCGTGACTTGACGCGGGAGTGGGGGTGTTGACGCCAGAGCACGGACCCTAAAATCCCCCTAAGCCGCTTGCCGGGAATTTCCTCTCCCCAAGGCCCCGGGACGGACGGGCGACCTCCCTCTCCGAATCGCGATTTGACTCTCGCCAATAGACTCGTAACGCCGACGCTGCCTCGGGGACCAAGTTCCATGGGCGTAAGACCACCCGACCTCCAAGAAGCCAAAGTAGCTCACTTCCATCACACTCGTAGTCAATTGGCCTAGGATGTGGATGGATACCGTCGCGGGAGGGCGGAGTGTTTCTTTTCTTTTGCAAAACCGACCTTTGTAACTTGCTCCCCTGGGGTAATTTCGCCATTCCTGACGATTTGGATGTGGTCGATTTGCCATTCCGAGCCTCCCTGCGTCCGAACGACAAGACATCGGGGTTTCTACAAGGCCGACCTCGTGACGCTCACATGGTTTGACAAGTTCTCCGGACCGACCTGGAATCTTTTGGGCCTTCTCAAGAGGGGCCCCCCGAACGGAGGATCCAACGGCCGGATAGGGGAACCGGGCCCTGGAGGGTGGTCATTAGCGCGGCAGCCCCCGGGAGCGCCGCCAGAAGGGCTGCCTCGGGAACTTTTTGGATCCCGCCTCTTGGGGTCCGGACTCTCCCTCTTGTGAGGGATCCCCGCAAGGTCCCCGGGCCTCGCTTTGACTTGGGGAGGGTGCCAGCTCCGTTGCCCCCGCAGAACGGGCTGCCCCGGACCGCTCTAATGCTAACCCTTTGACCTAGACCTTCTCCTAAAATTTAGAAAATTGGGTGTGTGTCGGAAATGGATTAGGATTCCACCGCAAAAAATCAGAATTTATTTTCGCATAATGCATTAATTGCTGAATTTATGAATGTCTTGCCACCGCAAAAGCTCGACTTCTACTTGCCACATCGGGAGGAGGACAGGCCCAAACTCCGCCCGGCCGGGCCTCTTGTTCGCATTCTCGGCAGCTCCTCGGCGTGTCCCAAGTGCAATGACCAAGTCTCGCCCCCAAAACGCAAACCCTTCTAGAACCCCGCAACCCACGTGGTTTACGTTTTGGAGGCCCTCTCCTTGTCAGATTTGGCCGGGACCTTGCGTTGTGACTTGACGTGGAGTGGCGTTGACGCCAGAGCACGGACGCTAAAATCCCCCCCGAAGCTGCTTGCCCCGAATTTCCTCTCCCTAAGGCCCTGGGGACGGACGGGCAACCTCCCCTCTCCGGAATCGATTTGACTCTGCCAATGGACTCAGAACGTCGACGTTGCCCTAGGGACCAAGAATTTCAGGGCGAAGACCAAAACTCGGCTCCCAAAACAAAACCCTTCTAGAATCGGCAAGTCATTGGTTTATGTGGTTTGGCGCTGCGGAGGGCGGAGGCCCTCTCCTTGTCGATTTGGTTGGACCTTGCAATCAGATTCTTGACATGGAGTGGGGGTGTTGATTGAGCTGGGACCCTAAACTCCCCGGAAGTTGCTTGCCCCCGAATTCGATTCATTACAAGTTAATTATGCCATCCATGTCAAATAGCTTTAGGGAGCAACCGCTGAACAAGGGCATTCTCGCTATCCATATGCCTTGATATAAAAACACAACCATCATCACAAGCAACCAAACCTAACCCCCCAACCCGAGACTAGTCTTTTGCTTTTCCAGAATCATTTATCTTCATTCTAGTAGTTATGATGCTTTTTTCAGAATCATTTATCTTCATTCTAATAGTTATGATGCTTATATTCTCAATGCAATCTTAGACCAAGTATAACGCCCAAATGAGCCAAGGTCAACCCCTAAGTACAACGATCCCACAAACTCCATTCCTTTGACCTTAGCTAACCCTTTGACCTAGACCTTCTCCGAAAATTTCAAAATTGGGCCAGGTCGAGATGGGTTAGGAATCCAAACCGGCAAAAAATCAGAATTTATTTTCGCATACAATGCATTAATTTGTAATTTATGAATGTCTTGCCACCGCAAAGCCCCCGACTTCTACTTGCCACATCGGGAGGAGGACAGGCCCAAACTCCGCCCGCCAGTTCCCCTTGCTCCATATTCGACTGCAGCCTTTCTCGGCCAGTCCTAAGTGCAAGAGACAAGTCTCGCCCCCAAAACGCAAACCCTTCTAGAACCCCGCAACCCACCGGGTTTACGTTTTTGGAGGCCCTCTCCTTGTCGATCGGGGGGGACCTTCATGCCGCGGACTTGACGTGGAGTGGGGGTGTTGACGCCGCAGCACGGACCCTAAAATCCCCCCGAAGCCGCTTGCCCCACTTCTCTCCCCAAGGCCTGCCCCGGGACGGACGTGGACCTCCCTCTCCTGAACCGCGATTTGACTCGCCAATGGACTCACAACGCCGACGTTGCCCCCGGGAACCAAGTTCCGTGGGCCGTAAGACCACCCACCTCCAAGAAGCGCCAAAGTAGCTCACTTCCATCACACTCGTAGTCAATTGGCCTCAGGATGTGGATGGGATACCTTGTCGCGGAAGGCGGAGTGTTTCTTTTCTTTGCAAAACCGACCTTGTAACTTTGCTCCCTAGGGTAATTTCGCCATTCCGACGCATTTGGCAGTGGTCGATTTGCCATTCCGAGCCTCCCGGTGCTCAACGACAAGACACCGCGGTTTCTACAAGGCCGACCTCGTGACGCCCTGGGTTTGACAAGTTCTCCGGACCGACTGGAATCTTTTGGGCCTTCCCGGAAGAGGGGCCCTCGAACGGGAGGATCCAACGGCCGGATAGGGGAACCGGCTCCGGAGGGTGGTCATTAGCGCCCGGGGCGCCGCCAGGAAGGGCTGCCCGGGAACTTTTTGGATCCCGCCTCTTGGGGTGGGACTCTCCCCCTCTTGTGAGGGATCGCCGCAAGGTCCTGGCCTCGCTTGACTTGGGGAAGGTGCCAGCTCGGCTCCCTCAGCGGCTGCCCCGACCGCTCTAATGCTAACCCTTTGACCTAGACCTTCTCCTAAAATTTAGAAAATTGGGCTGTGTGCCGGAAATGGATTAGGATTCCACCGGCAAAAATCAGAATTTATTTTCGCACAATGCATTAATTTAATTTATGAATGTCTTGCCACCGCAAAAGCCCCTAACTTCTACTTGCCACATCGGGAGGAGGACAGGCCCAAACTCCGCTCCGCTGGGCCCTTGCTCCAGATTCTATTGCGGCTCCCGCCGTCCCAAGTGCAAGAGACCAAGTCTCGCCCCCAAAACGCAAACCCTTCTAGAACCCCGCAACCCACGTGGTTTACGTTTTGGAGGCCCTCTCCTTGTCGATTCGGGCGGGACCTTTGGCGTGGTGACTTGACGTGGAGTGGGGGGTGTTGACGCTGCAGCACGGACCCTAAAAATCCCCCCGAAGCCGCTTGCCCCCATTTCCTCTCCCCAAGGCCCCGGGACGGACCTGCGACCTCCCTCCCAAAATGCGATTTGACTCGCCAATGGACTCTAACGTCGGCGTTGCCGGGACCAAGTTCCGCGGGCGTAAGACCACCCGACCTCCAAGAAGCCCAAAGTAGCTCACTTCCATCACACTCGTAGTCAATTGGCCTAGGATGTGGATGCGGGATACTTTCCGTGGGAGGGCGTGAGTGTTTCTTTCTTTTGCAAAACCCACCTTGTAACTTGCTCCCTAGGGTAATTTCGCCATTCTGACGATTTGGCGTGGTCGATTTGCCATTCGAGCCTCCCGCGTGCGAACGACAAGACATGCCCGGTTTCTACAAGGTCGACCTCGGACGCCCCGCCGTTTGACAAGTTCTCGGGACCGATCTGGAATCTTTTTGGGCCTTCCCCAAGAGGGGCCCCCGAATGGAGGATCCAACGGCCGGATAGGGGAACCAAGGGCCCGGGAGGGTGGTCGATTAGCGGAGCCCCGGGGGAGCCGCCAGAAGGGCTGCCTCGGGAACTTTTTGGATCCCGCCTGGGGTCCGGACTCTCCCCTTTGTGAGGGATCTACTTTTACCACCAAGGTCCTCGGGCCTCGTTTGACTTTGGGAAGGGTGGTGCTCATTTAAAGGCAAACCCCGCAACCGGGCTGCCCCGCCCTCTCAATCGCTCTAATGCTAACCCTTTGACCTAGACCTTCCTCGAAAATTTCTGAAAATTGGGTTTTGTCGCCAATGGCTGGAGATGGGTTAGGATTCCAGCTGGCAAAAATCAGAATTTATTTTCGCATTACAATGCATTAATTGTTTCGAATTTATGAATGTCTTGCCACGCAAAAGCCGCCCCCTCGATTTTCTACTTGCCACATCGGAGAAGGACAGGCCCAAACTCCGATCTTTTCCTTCGGGCCTCCTTGCTCAGGAGGGTGGTCATTCAACCCGCTGCAGCTTCTCGGCCAGGTCCCAAGTGCAACGGACCAAGTCTCAGCCCCCAAAAACGCAAACCCTTCTAGAACCCGCAAACCCACTGTGGTTTTTTGGAGGCCCTCTCCTTGTCGGTCCAAAGGGACTTTGCATAGGGCGGGGCGGACTTGACGTGGATTGGGGGGTGTTGGCCTTCTAGAACACGGACCCTAAAATCCCCCCTAAAATCCCAGCTTTGCCCCGAATTTCCTCTCCCCCAAGGCCCGAGGGACGGACAGGCGACCTCAATATCACTTTAAATCCGCTCTTCTTGACATTTATAAGTTATTATGGGGATAAAATGATTCAAACAAGCAGCATCGATCAATCTATCGAGTTCTTGATGACTATATGTGCATATGAGAGCTGGACTTGAATACAAAACAAATTCAGGCATAAAAACCATATTCATTACTATATATATTTTTGCACTGTTTTTTATTTTTAGAAAAAAATATCGATGTTAGAGTTCTCCAAGTTAGACACATTTAGTCCAATTTTGTAGGTCTATAGCTGAGATCTTTTTGACTCAATACAAAACCCCTTTGCCACGAGTTGGACAAAAGAACAAGGCCGCCGCGATAAATTTCTTGTATATGCTAATCTCCAACAAGACTAGAGCAATAAACGACATTGATATTGACAAAATAGATGACCTCACTATTGAGAAAATAGATGGCATTATTTATGACTTTATTGGCGACGTTAAAATTGACATTAGAGATGACAATATATATGACTTAATTTGTGACAAAAAATTTAGCATTATGGATTCTATAGGCAACTCTACCACTGACATTAATGGTGACATTATGTTTGATGTTATAGTTGATTGTATAGGTGACACTATATTTGACATTAAAGGTAACATTGGCGCTGACACTATAGGTGACAAAGAGGCTGACATTATATGTGACGTTCTCAATGCTATTTTTGTGTCACCAGTATGTGTCACCTATAGCGCCAATTTTTAAAAACATGTGAGTTGCAATTCTAGGCCAAATTTTAGCACAATCAATGACACTAATTGACCCCTTCTCTTATAGTGTATGGGAGTCCTATATAGTGGAAGCGTAAATACAAGTTAGCACCTGGCATACAATACATAAATTAATATACCACCGCGATGGGTGGCCCAACCATCAGTAGTGCATCTACTAGTAACAGAGACAGATATAACAAATGTATGAAATAAAGGATGCTCAGACTCGAGTAGCCTGTGTCCAATATGATCCTACGTTTCCATGAGAAAAATGATGTCCATGTTGACGGCCACCGAGTTTAGAATATTTCGGCACAATCCCTACTTGATGGCTGGAGTTGTCGCTTTAGATTCAGTGGCAGTGGAGGTGGAGACAACATTCGGCGTGCGGGCAACGGCAGGTGGTGCACTGGAGCAGGGTGTGCAGCTGGGATCTCAGCAGAAGGGCCCTGAGGGTTCGAGGTGCTTGCATCAATGTTTGGTGGACAGAACGTGTCCATCTTTCCCTGACAACTCCTACTGCTCCTCCCTGTTTGCGGATGCGCTTCCTGTTGTGTAGGAGTCAGATCCTAGTCAACATACAGAGCAGTCCCCTTCAACTGCTGACCCTGACGTAGGATGGCTACTCGCTCTTGCACATTGCTCTTGCACATCCCTCGCTGTGAAAGTGACCACCCGTGGACCATCAAGATGCTGGGCTCCATGGCAGTTCGGCCTATCAATGTGTACAGGCACATGGAATGTCATCTAGATAAGGATCTATGTTTGGATCCAGTTGATGAGGTGCTCCCCTGCATATTCTATCAGGCCATGCACAATCACATTGTGGCTCATGCGTCTCCGCTTCTGGAGCTCTTTGGCGACTGGGTCCATGTTGGCTGTCGCGGCAGACTATTTTCGATTGGTGGGGCGTGGATGGTGGCCTGTGCTGGGGTGGTGGTGACGTGGGGCGGCTTGGTGGTGCGGTAGTGTAGGCTGTTGGGCATATGAGACTAGTGTAACCTGTGCTGCGACCTTTCCTTTGTGAAGCCTGGAGCTCAGTTTCTACTGGAATTGTTGCTGCTTTGCCAATTTCATGCATGCATCGCTGCAGTTGTTCATGAGCCTTTGCATGGAGGCCCTTGCCTTGCTCGATGACGGTCGTCCGCAACTCCTGCAACATGTCTCGAGGAGCATGGTAATATGCGAGTTCTAGCAAGCTGTCGATGAGGGCACTTTCCACGACTTGACCCTACTCTGAAGGGCTTTCCGTTGTTGCTGGCTCTCCTCAAAGGAAGCCTGGACGCCTCTGGTAGCCTCTTCAGGTGAGAGATGTTTGCCATCATCTCCTGCTCGACCTGCTGCTGGTCTTGTGTCATGGCTTCCATGGGTGGTGGACAAAGGAATCTGGCGAACGCACGCGTCGATGAGTCCCGCTACCTCGAAGCGCACCAAAGCGGATGTCTCTTCCATCTGGCGTATTGCCGATTTTCAACTTCTAGCGATTTATTTGCTTCTCCATTACCCGATTGCGCCGAGCACTTGAAGGTGCGATCACCACCTACGCTATCGGGTAGTATTACCCTCAATTCTCGCCCCGAGATGTTTCTAAGCTTCTGCCGATGGCTAGTTTATTGTAAAGCCTGAGGAACTATCAACAACCTCTCAGGCCGGCCTTGTTGATTGAGCTTTGGCCCATGCCTCCCTCCTCATGGAAGAGACTTCTCGCTTATTCTTGCCGTTTGGTCGGGGCCCATCCATCTGGTTCTCCTAGGCAGGCTCGTCATGCCAGGGATCGGCAGTTTGCGGGCGTGCCTGGGCACTAGGCTAAATCTGGACCGGGGCTGTGGCTTGAGGGATGTCTCCCTCCAAGTGGGGGTTGGGGCAGGGGGGCTACAAAAGTGGAAATGGGTGTTTGGAGTGTGTACGGAATGGCTCTTTGCAAGTTTACAAGATCACTTAGAAGATTGAAGAATAAAAGCAAAGCATAAATGATGCTTGCTTTTAGTGGTTGGCATGGGGTCTGGAGGGGTTCAAATTATAGGTGGGAGGTTTGATTTTGGCTGCCATCAGAATTCGTTTATGTGACGTCCCCTACTCGTATACGGTGCACTCACCGTATACAAGCGAGAGTTCTTCCCCCCACACCAGCCCCATGCCGATACAGGGCCCTCCACATATCACTGCACCGCAGAATCTAGTCCCGATTGGGAAGAGTGAAGGTGTCATTCTACCCCGCCTCCCTCGGGGCCTACCTAGTCGCTGGGCGTAAACATACATGTCGTAGCACATACATCAACATCCCGCGTGACCATCGCGAAAGGATGGTTCTCCTCATATCTGCATAGACAAGGATCAGCACATCACATAGGGGATCCTACCCAAGGCTCGGACAAAGGATGGTAGGCGGCTTGGGTCTCCGTGAGTTAGACGCATGAATTCATGGCAATGGATTTGGCTGGCATAAGAGCATGGCATAGGGTTGTCCACTCCATCAGCCTCCCGGCACAACACTGCGAGTAGGCTGAAAAGTGTTGGGATTTGGCCCTTAGCCGGCGGATGCATAGCCGGAAGGGGCTATTCCGGGTCTCATCCTCCCATTCCGATGGGGCAGGTAGGGATCTCCCTCCGAGAGATCTACATGCTAACTCAAGGTGACTAGAGGGCCTTTGCCCGTATCTCGGGATGAACCCACCGGAAAGTGTACACCACTTCACTGCAATGAGCCCATGCCTTACCAGCACTCGGGGTAAGCCATTAGATCTAGTCACAATGATCCCCCGTGGGCTTTACACACCGGGGGATCGCTCAAGAGTCGAGGACATGAGCCTCCTTCTTAGCCGGCCTGGCCCCTTCACCCACAACTGTGTGTGGCTCTTGTACACGAGCCTAATCTACAAGCAGGCTAGAGAGGCTACTCTAGGAGCATCAACTACAAGCTTTAGGGCCTCTACCCCCTTCCCAATACAAGGAGTTCACAAATGATACATCATCCAAATACATATCAGGTAAGAACTAAAGAACTAGATCTAATCATAGAGTTAGGTTCTTTAGTTAGTGTCCAAGATCTAAAGATCTAGATAGCTGCTATGGGCAATTTAATAGTCTAAACCTCTTTTGATTCTATGATTAGAAGACGGTTTTAAGCTATTAAATTGACCAAATAATGATCCTTGAGTGGCTCCTCCCCGATACAGTTCAACCATCATGGAGCGAAATTAATCTCGGTGGAAACCGATGGTGCAACCGCCATGCTCGAGGCGAGCTTTGGCCCTGGGGCAGCCAAACCCAGCCTCTAAAACCCTAAGGACTTAAAAAAAAACTAGCAAGCTAGGGTTTTTCCTACCCTAAATAGACATGGGTTTAGGTTAGGGTTTCCAATTATCCAATTTGGCATGTGGGATAATTGAAAGGGCCCACTTGCCTTAAATGGCTAGGGTGGCAAAATATGCCAACATGGAAAGGTGTGCTCTCATTAATGTGCACATGTGCACATTAATAATATATGAACACTCCTAGCAAGTTGCCCCTAGGGCTACTTTACCCGGCTATCCGCTACATGCATTACCGCCAATCGGGTGGTGGTACGGTAATGGACGGGCGTGGATAATACGCCCCGGAGCCTGATAATATCTGGGTCGGGAACGCCACATTCTCCCCACCTTGAAATGATGTCGTCCAAAGATCGCGGGTTCTCCCCACCTTGGGATTTACCTAACCTGCAATCAACCCGATGCATATGCGATATACTACTATAACACTTTACATGCTTATCCGATTACCTTAAGGTAATATTTTTTATCACATTATTATATTATAAAATAACTTGTCAATTCACAACATTACTAACAGATTACTCCAACATTCCCCTTAACATTACTATTAAGTTTATCAAAAGTTTTAAAATTAACGCTCGAGGTACCCTTGATTCCTTGCAACACATTCCAACAAAATTTGTGTTGTAAAGTCTTAGTTCTTCGACCTCCTGCCCTGCCGAGCTTTTGCATCGCCTGCGGGTCGACACTACGTTAGTACCATTAATTATTAATTAAAATTTTTGGTTATATGGTGACCACCCCCACCTATCTACATGAATGCATGGCTAATCTCCTTATTAGGAAGGGGATGAATCTTCCATAATGGCCGTGGAGACAGCCTTTATATGCCTATATGCCACTCATGCCTACACCTCTAGTTGCCCAAACATGGAGGATATCCTTCTCCGCGGGGGCATGGAAGGATGGATTCCTCCTATCAAAGCATATATGGGGCTAAAGGTGCTTTCCCCTATCAATGCATTCCTTAATGACCTCTTTTTTCGAGGTCGCCTCTACTTCCGTGGGGACGTAGTAGACTTTCTAATCTACCTTCCACCGCCTAAAAGCGGAAACGCGGTCATGCCTACATTGACATTACACCACGCCTCTAGAGATCACCGTAGTGGTCCCATCATCGGTGACAACGCATGCGACCCATACCAAGCATAGGTTGCATCGCGAGATTAATCTATACAAGAATTAACCTACACAAATCGACATGCCCGGAGCCGATTTCTTCTGAGATGACCTTGCCGTCCCATTGCTACATAAATTGTGGGTACCGCTTTACTAAATCTTTCTTGGTACCCACGTATGCGTCTTCCAGCGGCAAGTGTTTCCACTTGACCAAGTATTGGAGGAATTCCACCTCCTTGTCTTCTTTGAAAGCTTTATCAAGAATCATTTCTCGAACTATTTCCAGCTGCTCCTCCGCATCATTTCCAACAACGTTGGAGTGTCCAAGACTTCGATGCTGGTTTGGAGTATGCTTCTTCAACAAACTCACGTGGAAGACCTTATGAATCTTTAGGTGTCCGGGCAATTCCAACTTGTAGGATTGATTACCTACTCTCTTGATTATTTCAAGGGTCCAGCCCACCTTTGAGCAAGCTTCTTGCAATTGCCAATCCCGAAGCCACCGCTTCGCTTTATCTTGAGCCATACATCATCTCCAACTTTGAACTCTCCGATCGCTCGATGCTTGTCTACGATGCTCTTTCGACGACTTCTCGCAGCAGATAAACCTCGAACTTCTTCCACGAAGCTGGCCGTGATATCGGCCAACATCCGCCGCGAAGCTTCTACTTTTGACACGGGTTGTGCCAAAAGTGTCGGAGTTAGGCAATCGATAGCCATAATTGATCATAAATGCATACATTTGGGACGATTCCCGCTTGGTGCTATTGTATGCAAACTCCACCAAGTGAATGAATTCTTCCCACATACTTTTGCTTATTCGCACATAGTTTCAGTAGCATGTCTTCTAAGATCCCATTGGTCGCCTCCGTTTGGCCATCCGTCCCGAGGATGATACGCCAGGCTCATGGATAGCTTGGTCCGAATCGTCCGCAAAGAGGTCTTGCAAAAGGCACTCATGAACGGATCACACTTCGGAGATAATCTCCTTGGCATGCCATGAAGCCCGAAGATCTCTTTGGTGAAGAGCTTTCTTTTGTATCCATAGTCGTATCGTGGTCCCGCAAGGCACAAAATGTGCCATCTTTGACAACTTGTCGACCACTACCATCAAGGCATCCTTGCCTCTCGGGCCATTCTTGGGAGTCCCGCGGATGAAGTCCATGCCGATTACCTCCCCTTAGCGTTTGGCACCGCTAATGGCTCTAATGCCCCCGGAATTAAGCCGCTCCTCCTTCGTCTGCTGGCATAGCTGACATTCCTTGATGTAGCGAGCTATTTGCTTCTTCATTCCTGGCCAATAATAGCGGGCCAAGCAAGACTTTGAAAATATGTTTTCATGAATCCCGCATGACCGGCTATTGGGTTTATTAGCGTGTCGTGGAGGATCAACTTCCTTACACCTCGATGATTCGCACGCACAACTTGTTCTTATGGTATAACAGGTTGCCTTCCTTCTTATAATGCTTGAAGGCCTCCCCGCTTCTTTATCTGTTCTAGCCTCCTTAGAGAGGCTTGCCCATACTTCCACGAAATCCACATCCGTTGGCAAGGACTCTTCAATCTTCTTACCAAAGTCGCCTGGAGGCGTTGAAATCGGCGTTGCAATGCACTCTAGTTGTCGGGGTGCCTTGAAAGCGATCCGCTACCACATTGAGCTTCCCGGCTTGTAGACTATATCAAAGTCATATTCTTCGAGGAACTCCATCCATCTCGGCGCCTCGAGTTAAGGTGTGGTTGCGTGAATACATATTGGAGGCTCGATGGTGGCAGATCCAATTGGAACTTCCTTCCCAAGAGATAGTGCCTCCATATTCTTAATGCCCCGACAACCGCAAGCAACTCCCGATCGTGCGTTGGGTAGCTGGCGTCTCGGCGCCGTTCATCTTCCCGGAATCATACGCTACACACACGTTCTTCTTGCATAAGCACCGCTTTGTAGCTATCTTACTCGTGATCTGTTGCTACAAGCTTATCCTTCTGGTCCGTCCAGGTTAAGATGGGGCTGTTGTTAAAGCTTCCTTCAACAATTCAAACCCCTTTGGGCTTTCTTGTGCCAATGCTCTACCCAATCTTTCACCTTCTCGCCCTCGTTAGGTCCGTTACTTGGCTGCTATCTTAGCAAAGTTCTTTACGAACTTCCCTGTAGTACCCCGCTAGACCCGAAAACTTCTGACCTCGCGGCACATTCTTGGCCCGACCCACCGGAATCACCGCTTCAATCTTGGCGGGTCCGCCGAGATGCCTTCGCCGAGATCACATGACCAAGGTATTCCACCTTCTCTCGTTGCGAAAGTGGCACTTCGACAACTTGGCGCATAACCGGTGTCTCCTCAACTTCTCTAGCACCCTTCTCAAGTGTTGCACGCGGTTTTCAAGGGACTGCTATACACCAAAATGTCGCCAAAGAAAACAATCACAAAGGTGTCCGGGAACTCCCCGAAGATATCGCTCATGAGCCTCATGAACGTAAGGGGGCATTTGATAGTTTAAAGGCATCACCGTGAACTCATAATGCCCATACCAGCGTCCCTCAAGGCGGTCTTGTGGATATCCTCCTCCTTTATCCTTATCGATGATGACCTTAAGTCGATTTTGGAGAAGATCTTTGCTCCTTGAAGCTGATCCATCAAGTCATCTGATCTTGGGAAGCATACTTGTTCTTAATGGTGTGCTTATTCAACTGTCTATAGTCTATGCACATCCTCAAAGATCCATCCTTCTTCTTGACAAAAAGAATGGGCTCCAAATGGCGAGACACTAGGTCTAATGAAACCTAGGTCGAAAGCGACTCCCTCGCAATCGCTTCTTTAGCTCGGCAACTCTGTGTTGTCATTCTATATGGAGCCTTGCTTGTGGGTTTTGTTCCTGGTTCGAAAGTGCTATCTCAAGACTCGACTCCCTATATCTGAGGAGCCGCTTGATCTCATCCGAAAGAGATCGTGGAACTTCCGTGATCAACTTAGCTATTTGCCTCGCAACTTGTCGAGCATCCCTGTCTTTTTGCTTCCTTCCAATTCCGGCTCACTAATCTCAAGCTTGAAGATGTATGCTACTTGCTCACTCTTGATGCACTTGAACAGCCGTTTAGAAGACATACATCGCATGATGGGAACAACTTCTTTACGTTATCTCAATGATCTTGCCGCCGGGTGTTGGGAAGGTCACCTTTCGCTTCCACAATCAATAATGGCCCTGCTGGTCCAAGGTACTCCATACCTATTATCAAGTCAGATTTGCCAATGCCCATTACGCCTCATCTGGATCTTAATCCCCGCAAGTCGATGTCAAAGTTGATTCTTTTACTCGCCCGTCCGCCTTTATCGCTCCACTTGCTAAGACAACGGGCCTTGGCTTTGACTTTAATGGTTTCAACTTCAACATTTGAACCATTCCGAGATGCAAAGTTATGGCTACTTCCCGAATCTATCGGGACTATAAATGACTTGGCCTTGGCCTTTCCCACCGTGGAAATTACTTTATAATGGCTCTCCGCTTGCTCAGATATCATTGCGGCAAAGATATGACACTCACCTCAATGTAGTCGCGGGCCTCCTGCGGCCGCCGCTACCAAAGTGTCCCAATCTCCCAACTCGCTAGAAGGCCACTCATGACATATGGGCAGGCCGTTCTATGGCTTCGGCTGGAAACACCAAGCAAAGCTGCTTTTCTATGCACTCCGATCTCTCTTCTCCTTGGGCATGGCCTGTGAAGGCTGCCTACGGCTTTGGAGTAGCTTGACCCTTCCTGTTTGTCTTTGAAAGATACCGCTTCTTCCCGCTGCTTCCCTTGATTGCCACTATATGGGGCTCGAAGTCACCGGTGCCGTTCTCGGGCTGAACTTTTGCTGCCTTTGCCTTTATCTTGTAACTTCCGCCTCGCCCACTATTGCGAGGTCCTGTTCCTTGCAAACTTATTGCCTTGGACTCCGCCATAATTTTGTTCTCGGGTTTATTGCCCTTACAAACTTGCGGATCTCCTCATTCGGACCTTCAATGTAGCTTTCCACTTGCGTGCTTCTCCTAACTTTGGCACATACAACCTTTAGCCTCATAAATTCCTCTCGTGTATTTGTATCTTGACTTGTTGCCTTAACACGCCTTTTTGTAGAACTGCTGCATCATCTTTGGACTTGTGCTCTCTTGGGGCGTAATGGCGGCGAAGGCTTTAGCAAACTTCTTGAACACGCAGCGTCCACTGCTTAAACCATGAGCCTTGGCATAGCCCTTCCACCAAATGCATCTTTGCTCCCCCGGGTTATTTGTTGCCACCACGCCTTTATCCTTATCCTTCATACCATAGGCATTGCCGTATTAAGCTCATCTCGTCAAGCCAAACCCTCGCCTCCATGCGACTGTTTCTTCGAGAATTGCTTTCGAGCTTCGGCCTTCCAAACATTTCCCAATCACGAGTCTACTTTCTTACGGTAGTCGGAGGTTCTTGTGTCCTTTTATCGTCCCTCAGGGTGGTTCCTCACGCCTTTAAATGCGCTTTCGGACTTGGTTACGCTCTTCTTCTTCCGATGGTCGAATCTGAATCTGAATTAGGTCGGAGTCGAGCCTGGGGGACCTTCCTCTCTTGCTCTCTTCTTGTCTCTACGTTCTCAGAGCTGATGCTGCTTGCGGCGGTTAGGCGTTACCACCGAACCTGCTCACAGCAAGGCGGCTAGCAAAGCCTTTATCCGCTTTCGAGGTCCGTCCTCATTTGCGATATTTCTTCTTAAGGGGTCATTTGTCCAAATTCTTCAAGCAGGTTTCTTGTCGGGCGTGGGCGGAGGCTCTGTTCCTCGTAAGTTCTTTAGGTTGTCGTTCTCCCAAGGCCGGGCCTCTAGCTGCATACACAAGTGGTTCATATCTACATGGTTAGTTTTCCTTGCTTTTTGCTTTATTTATGTTTGTTGGCATGGTTGAGGGGACACAAAAATATATCAACAAAACATTTATAGTGCAAGAGAATGTTATATTTATATTTTATATTACACTAATACAAGAACTTGCAATCTCGCTAATCATTTTACTTGATGCGGAAGATGGATTATCCTCGGGGAACTTTTTCACTTGAAATTTCCCCTTTGAATGGCCCAAGTTCCTAAGGACATCAATGGAGATCCTGTAATGCTCTTGCTAAATCTTCTATTCCCGGTGGGAGGTATAAGCCGGCTGTCGCAAGCGATCTTGCGCTTTGTAAGGTATGGCAGTCGAAGGCGTCAGTGCTACCGACTCTTTTCGCGAGTTGCATGCTTTCGATTGTTGGGGGCCGTGCATACTCTGTAGAGATCACAGTGCAATCGGCCCGGCGATACTCCTTCCCTGCTTCACGGGGGTGAATTTCGCGATTGGATAACGTATTCTTCCATCCATCAGCGATGGCGGTGTAATAAGCGTAGTGACCGCATGCGTTTAGCGAGCGGGTCCTCGCCACTGCATCCGGTATCGGCTCATTATGCGCTTCCAAATCATCAACCTCCACCGTGGTGAGCTCCCTCAGATCCCCGGTCGTCAAGCCGACCCTCGAGGTCGAATTACCGCCCTATCCGAGGGAGGTGCTGGGGGCGAAGCTTGCTGTTAGGATGTTTGAGGTCGCGATAGCCGGATCCCCATCTCGTTCTCGGAGAGCAAGGGAACTCTTCCTCCGCCGGTAGCTTGTTTGGTCTTTGCGCCTCCATGATCCAGCCCTGATGTTGTCAGAGGGCTTGGATGTCTGAGGTAAACTCTCCCGTGTAAGTGCTCTTCCCCCATTTGGAGGGGGGGAAGTCGTGACTCTCCCTGATCCATGAAGTCGCCCAAGTCCGCTTCTTCGAGTTGTGCAAGAACTCTTCAGGTCTGCATCTCACTTCCCTGCACTCCGGGAGGTTTTGAATGTCGCTTAGGAGCGAAAACCCCTCACCTTCGGATTATAATGGGAGCTAGGCTTGTGATGCCTAACCTGGGGGTGGCGCGACTGGAGAGTCCACGGGCTTTTTCAAGTCTTGCCACTCTCGGGCTTGCCAAGCCCTCCGC
Source organism: Isoetes taiwanensis (assembly GCA_021234155.1). Lineage (NCBI taxonomy): Eukaryota > Viridiplantae > Streptophyta > Lycopodiopsida > Isoetales > Isoetaceae > Isoetes > Isoetes taiwanensis. The sequence goes on from JAJEKV010000720.1 coordinate 95,978, forward strand.
TAGGTCGAGCTCAACATCGCCTTCCTCCTCCTCAGTTCCTGCTCATCCGAGTCTTCTTCCTTCCCTTCCCGCCCCTGCTCGTGACGGTGAGGAGCCGTTGTCTCGGCTGCTACGGCTAATGGATCTACGCCCATGGGGGGAATGGAGGTTTCCCACGATGTTCTGCGACCGGCAGGAGAAAGATCGCTGCGTAAGTTGTTGAAAGAGAAGTACTTGGTCCCTGCTGACGCTTAGGACCATTGGCTCGTGTGTGCAGGTGTTTTGTTTGTGAGGTATTTGGCACATGTTCGGGACATCGCCTAATGTCGCCGCAGGACCTGCCTAGGAACAAAATATCCCACGCAAGGGGGAGTTGCACTAGCCGGGTTCTACCCTAGCTTGAAACTCAGTCCGGGACTCTACTATAAGCCGGGTCGCGGCAAGGTTGCTTGGACGCCTACCTCCTTCCCCAAGATCCTGGAAGATTTGGTCGACGCCGCCTCAACAAAGATGAGCTACCGGCGTAAATCATCTCCGAAATCGGCTGCCATTGATTAATTGCGTAAGAGGGTAACAAACGGTTGCAAGAGCCTCAGGGAGTTGGGAAATCGCTAGAAGGGCAGGAGCATTTGTAGGGTGCTATCTGAGAAGTGAGGGGTCTATTTATAGAAAAGGGGAAAACCCTAATTTTTGGATGACTTGAAAATTTCCTAGGATTGGGTGATTCTAACTTATCCGAGGTCAAAATAGGAGTTTGAGGACTATAGGCGATGCTTGAACAAGGCTAGGTTACCTAAAAAGATGCTATCAAGTAGGTTGAAGGTGACTTTAACAAGTCCCGTGAAGAATTAAAGAGGTCTCCACGCCTTGCCTCGCTTCAATCCTAACTTTTTGTTTCTTGACAGGCGCTGAAGTGTGAGACATCAGTCCCATTTCGATTAAAGGTGTCCAATTTGGGTAAACTAATGGTGTAAGGGGTGATGGGCTCATCAAATTAGGCAGAATCGACCCTTTATTTGGTCAATTTGGAGCTGTTTTGGTCAAGTTTAGGGCGAGGTCTCCGCGACTTGCCTCGCTTCAATCCTAACTTTTTGTTTCAGGAAGGTGGAAGCTGTGAGACATCATGTCTCTCGGCTCCCAAATGTCCTATTTCACTGAAATAAAAGCTAAAACTTATTAATTTGCTCTAATTACTCAAGTTTATGTCATCAAGGTAGACAAAATTGCTCTATATTACAAAATTTTTAATTATTTACAACAAAAAGTTTCTAGGGGCGTTCTCCCTTAATGCGGGTGCATAAAGACTCATGTCTTGTGCATCAAGGTTACCCGCTTGGCGTGGATAGTGCAGGCTGTTGAATCTTCAAAGTGTTGCACTATCTTTGCCCCTCACCCGCCTCTTGCATTGCCGCCTAAATGCCTCAGGACTCTAAATACGTTCTATAGGCTGCATAACTTCACGCACCAACCAGAAGGGGCACTCTGGGGGATTAGGAGACGAAGTTGCTGTTTGGAAGTGTCTAATCTCCCTTAACGCTCTTCTCTCCACCTCTTTCCTATCAGCTTTCTTCTGGGTGGCGGCTTGGGAACCTTGGGCTTCTGGGGTGGTGGGCCTTAAGGTTTGCCGCTTCGTTGGTCGCCCTCCCTCGATGAACTTAACTCGTTTTCTTCATAATATTTGTTATAGGCCTCCCATTTCTTCATGTAGGCCTCGTGCTCCTCATCTTTCTCTCATAAATCTTCACCACATCGGTGGCGTAGGCTTCCGGTAGTCGTGGTTGCTTCTTTCTATCCCATGCGGGTATTTTCGAGGGCTTACGCACTGAATGGTCTGCTGGGGTTTGCTTTCGCGGTCTTGTTGCTTCGGTATTATTTCTTGCTTTCGTCGCTGGGTTCTTGGAAGAGCTTCCACCTGCGGCGTTAGGGTTGAAGTCCCCATCGGAAATTAGTCGTCGGAAGGGTTTGGAGGTTCGTCGAGGTTGCGCTCCTTGATGATAATGTTGGGGGTTGACCTCTTCCTTGGCGGGCGGTCCTTTGTTCTCCTTATGCCAGCCACGAACTTCCCTTTTGCTTTCTTCTTTTCTTCTACCGCCTTTTGTTCCTCCTCCTTCCTTTTCCTCTTTTTGTCCTCCCTTCTCTTCTGCCATTTCGTATTTCTGATGAATCTTCTAAGGTGCACTACCTCCGTGGCTCGGACACATCACTTGCTCATCCGCTTGTTCCTGGCCATCCGGATCTCAGCTCTATTTCTTCATACACCTCCCTCGTCTCGCCGTCCATGGAGTTTGGTGATGTGGCCTCGTCCTCCACTTTGGTTGAAGACATCGATCAAATCGGAGGTGTCTTGCTCTTCGTCCGGCGAACCCCCCTTGCCGAGCCTCTCACGAAGCATCTTCCGAATGATCTGTCTCGATTGGGCATTTGGTGGTTTCGCCTGAGGCGGCGCTTCCTTTGCGATGCTGGTTTTGGTTGGGCCATGTTTTACGGATCGTCAATCGGATAAAAGCGCCCGAAAGATCGCCTAAGTTGGGGAGAGCGGTTCTAGGGCTTGGACGAAAAAATGAGTGGAGTTCTACATCTATTTATAGCTTGGGGAATTTTAGGTCAAAACTCAAGTTGCTCATTTAACATGCTAAAGGCACCAATTTATCTAAAACTTATACTTATTTCAGACTTTTTCTACCTATTGGTCTCATGACTTTTGCCTCGTTCCAATACTAATGTTTAGTTTTGCGACCGGAGATCTCATACATTTCTAGGGTTTTTAGGTAATCAAAACATGCTATTCTAACTAATTCCTACCTTAGAATTAGCCTTACCCCCTTATTTATCTCAAATTCATCATGTTTTGGTGTTCTTGGCTCAATGTCTCATAGCTTGCGCCTCGCCAAAAAACAAAAGTTAGTTTTGCGACCTCAAGCGAAAGAAATGGAGACCACCTCACTTGGAAAATTTTGGCTCATTCTTTTTAATCTTGTTAAATTCCAATTCACTTAATTGTTACTAGCTTAGCATAACTACAAAGGTGAGAAAAAAAATTTTCCCACTTCTCGAGGCTTGAGGATCCTATCAAGTTAGTACTCATTGGGAACATGGTCATTGCTTTGCTCTTGGTCTCCAAGAACATTGCTCGATACCCATGGCGTCCCCTACTGTCAGATATCTGGTGCACTCACCAGGTATACAAACAGGGAGTTCTTCCCCACACCAGCCCCATGTCTTTGGGGGCCCTCCACATATCAGCGCACCGCAGCGAGGTCGATTGGGAAGAGTGAAGGTGTCATTCTACCCCGTCTCCTCGGGGGCCTACCTAGGCTGGGGGCGTAAACATACATGTCGGTAGCACATACATCAACATCCTGTGACCATCGCAAAGGATGGTCCTCCTCATATCTGCATAGACAAGGATCAGCACATCACATGGGGATCCTACCCAAGGCTCACCCAAAGGATGACTGACGGCTTGGGTCTCCCGTGAGTTTGGTGCATGAATTCATGGCAATGGATTTGGCTGGCATAAGAGCATGGCATAGGGTTGTCCACTCCATCCGCCCCTCCTGTGCACACTTTGCAGAGTAGGCTGAAAAGTGTTGGGACCTGACTGTAGCCCGCCGGATGCATAGCCGAAGGGGCTATTCCTGGGTCTCATCCTCCCAGTTCCGATGGGGCAGGTAGGGATCACTCCCTCCAGAGATCTACATGCTAACTCAAGGTGACTAGAGGGCCAGCGCCCGTGATTTGAACCCCACTGGAAAGTGTACACCACTTCACGGGTGTCGAGCCCATGCCTTACCCGCACTCAGTGGTAAGCCATTAGACCTAGTCACAATGATCCCCGGTAGGCTTTACACACCAGGGGGATCGTTCAAGAGTCAGGACATGAGCCTCCTTCTTAGCCAGTCTGGCCCCTTCACCCACAACCAGGTGTGGCTCTTGTACACAGGCCGAATCTACAGTGTGCTAGAGAGGCTACTCTAGGAGCATCAACTACAAGCTTTAGGGCCTCTACCCCCCTTCCCAATACAAGGAGTTCACAGAGATACATCATCCAAATACATCACAGAAGAACTAAAGAACTAGATCTAATCATAGAGTTAGGTTCTTTAGTTAGTGTCCGAGATCTAAGATCTAGATAGGCTGCTATGGGCAATTTAATAGTCTAAACCTCACCGATTCTATGATTAGAAGGCGGTTTAAGCTATTAAATTGACCAAATCCCCTGATCCTTGAGTGGCTCCTCCCGACACGAAGTTCAACCATCCTGCCGGGCCGAAGTCGGGTGGAAACCGATGGTGCAATTCGCTTGGCGTCGGGAGGCGGTTTTGGCTCTGGGGCAGCCAAAACCGAGCTCTAAAACCCTAAGGGCGAAAAAAACTAGCAAGCTAGGGTTTTCCTACCCTAAATAGACATGGGGTTTAGGCTAGGGTTTCCAATTATCCAATTTGGCATGTGGGATAATTGGAAAGGGCCCACTTGCCTTAAATGGCTAGGTGGCAAAATATGCCAACATGGAAAGGTGTGCCCTCATTAATGTGCACATGTGCACATTAATAATATATGAACACTCCTAGCAAGTTGCCCCCTAGGGCTACTTACCTGGCTATCCGTTGGCGTACACGTCAATCGGGGTGGCGTGTACGCGTGACGTGGCAGTACAATGACGCCCCGGAGCGTATAACGTCGGCCGAAGCGTCCACAGTTTAGAATGAGTAGGATTTAGAGAACGATGGAGCAAGCTTTTGGCTAGAAGGAGACTCACTTAGCGCTTTTGGAGAATGGGTTGTCTATGAACGATGTAACAAGCTTTTGGCACTCACTTAGCCCTTTTTATTTGCAGTGAAGTCTAGCTAAGATCAAATGTGCAGTCACAGTCGCAATTGACTATGACCCTAGAGAAAGAATGTAGGTGAAAGTGCTTGGAAGAGAGAGGAGGAACCGGAAGGCTGGAGATGCATAGCATTAAGCTAGCTAGTGAAAGTGGAGATAAGTTCTAGAGAGAGACTGGTGAAAAGGGCTAGAGAGAGAATGGGAGGGAATGTCTCTTTACCAGGGTTCGAAAAAAAAAATTCGTACAACTAGAAATTTGCCTGCCTTTGATTTATATTATCGGATTTTACAAAATCAAGCTGGAAATTCTAGTTTCATCAAAAAACTAGTGGAAATTTGCCTGTTACAGTTAATTCTCACAGGCTGGTCCACTTACTTAACAACAGTTTAAATAGAAACATGTATTATAGAATATCAGATCAAATGTTGACTTGGCTGCCTATTGTAAACATGTCGATTTGCCTTCGCTTTCCAGATCTTAATACTGTTTGTGAAGTCGAAGTCTTTAGCACACGCAGGGCCATTTACTGTTATGTTAATACATGCATCCAAGCTTTCCACACCAAGCCGTGAACGCCACTTATTCTTTATGCTAGTCCTGCTACTGAATACGCTCTCACATATTGCGTTGCTTGCACATTGGACCAAAGCAACTTGAAGCAAAATTAAAATGTTCTTGAACCTTGAAGCATTCCTCTTTTGCATATGGACTATTCCCTGAACTCCCAAGCACCCATAGTTTAGTATAACATTCACAACAAATGAAAAAGACAATCATAAAAAAGTACCTGCTATTGCATAAGTCTCACAGGTGGTGCAAAAAACTGCATCAAGATCTTCATCATACCTCATCCATAACCATAGTTTCAACCATTTATACTTAAATAATGATTTACTAACGGTTCCCTCTTGATCATCTTCTGATTCATCTTCATTGGAATGATCATGATCATTATCCAATGCTTGCTTCTCTTTGCTTATTTTCTTGAACATATGCAGCAAATTTGGTCCAAGAATATTTTTGGATTTTCTCTTGCCTCGTCTCTCTTTCATGGCTCCTGAAATATTCACATAAAGCCTAACTCATTAGACTCACAAGAATAAAACTTCTGTTATGCATGCAAGATGACATTTAAATCTCTCTAACCTGTTGGAAGTGAAAGACTCCAATTCGTGGCTGTAAAATAAAAATAGTATTTGCTTTCAAATTTGAATAATCCTTGTTTTCTCGAGCAAAAAGCATTACGAATGGAAAAGCTATATATGCTCTTCTTCCTCCGCCTGCATTTCCGCTTGCATGAGCTCCTCCACCTCCAAAGTGCAAAAAGTAGATGCAGCAGCAACATTACTCTGAGTCTTAGCAGAGCACTCATAGCAGGCAGCGGGATTCAAAACCCGCCGCTTGCTATGAATGCTCTGCAAAGAAGTGGGAGGGAAATCGAGATGGGGCAGGGGAAATCTGAGGAGAGGAGCCGGAAATTTTTTTTTTTTTTTTTTTTTTTTAGGTTTTCGTACCTTTAGAAAACGTTTTTTAATTTAGGCTATTTTTTTTCCTTTGCTTTTTTACCCTGCTTTTATTTAGCCATGCTAAATTCTAATCTAGATTCTAAGGCATATTATATTGTGCTATATTCTAGGTAATTTTTTTCCAACCTCTAAAATTTTAAACCGGAAATTTGCCGTCTCTACAAAATCACAACATGCAATTTGCCCATTGCACTTATTTTTTGCTGGAACCACCTCCCGGCACTTTGATGGTCCAAGTGGAAATCTCAAGCATCAACTGGAATTTTAAGGGCCTAAACCCCTTGAAATTCCTTTGTGTGGTTGAAATTGCCACTAAGGCGACAATCACTAGGTAAAAACATTGACACGTGGTACGGTACCATTGGCCTACGAAATTAAATATTATCTAATAAGTGGCTTTTATGGACGGTCAAAGCTGGATTACGAGGCCGACGGGAAGAAGAAAAGCTATGGCGGCTTCATCTCAGGTTGGAACAGCAACTCCGGCGTACTACCATCTTCGCCGGAACCTACTGATCAATAAAATTGCTACATCAATCTATTTGGCTCGAAAAACCCAGTTCAGATCACAGGAAGTAAGATGCAGGGCTACGGAGGGGTTTCCGGCTATGGAGGATCCATCTGCGATGGCAGAAGAGGTAGCAAAAGCCCTCTTTTTGCCTGTATCAGAGCACCAGACCAAATTTCCAGAATCGAGAACTGCAAAAGTCACAGTTGTGGGGGTCGGAAATGTGGGCATGGCCTGTGCGCAGACGATTTTGACCCAAGAGATCGCCCAAGAAATCGCCCTTGTAGATGTAAATGCTGACAAGCTAAGAGGCGAAATGCTTGATCTGCAACACGGTTCTGCATTTCTGCCCAGAGCCCAAATTTCAGCCTCCACAGATTACTCTGTTTCTAAGAATTCCGACATTTGCATTGTTACCGCCGGAGCTCGGCAGAGAGAGGGCGAATCCAGGCTTTCTCTTGGAGAGCGGAATATTACCCTCTACAAATCTATCATACCCGAGCTTGCTCGCCATAGCCCAAATGCAATTTTGCTCATAATTTCCAATCCGGTGGATCTGCTGACCCAAATTTCGTGGAAAGTTTCTGGGTTTCCTTCAAACAGGGTAATTGGAAGCGGAACTAATTTGGATTCATCAAGGTTTCGGTTTTTGATTGCAGATCGGCTAAATGTGAACGCCCAAAATGTGCATGCTTATATTGTGGGAGAACACGGGGACAGTTCTGTGCCGCTATGGTCTAGTTTAACCATAGCCGGCATTCCGGTGGTGGAATTTGCTCGGAAAATTGGGGTCCCCCATAGCCAGCGGCATCTGGAAGAGATTCACAAGGCTGTGGTAAATGGGGCGTATGAGATAATTAAGCTGAAAGGGTATACTTCGTGGGCAATTGGGTACTCTGCTGCTAGTTTGGCAAAGAGTATTCTTACGAATCAGAGAAAGATTCATTCTGTTTCTGTTCTGGCCCAAGGATTTCATGGTATTGAAGAAGAGGTTTATCTTAGCTTGCCTGCCCTTCTTGGTCGATCCGGCGTTGTTAGTATTGCCAATTCTCAGCTTTCTGATGAGGAAAGAGTTCTTCTTCAGGCTTCTGCCAAGACTCTTTGGAGAACCCAGCAGAGCTTTAATGTATATTTTTGAACCAGAAGTCGTCTAGAGTTCTTTGGGTTTTTCAAATAAACTACTTATTCTTTTTTTCTGCAAATAAACTTCTACATTTTTAAGTTATTGCAAGTTTTTTATTTTTGACCTTCCTTCTATGAGAAAATGTACACAAGTGTTAAAAATTAAATATGCAAGATATAATCTTTGTCTAGCCAAAACTTCTTTCTTCCATTCCAATTTATGAGTTAGGCAACCAACTTATTACTATGCTCTTATCAAAGATGCATAATACATATATTCACACCTTGAATATATTTATCACAACCAGTAATCAAATGCACTATTTATTTGACAAATACACAATGGTGAACCTTAGTTGAAGACGAGCTGCATTGATTTGATCCTGTAAATCAAGCACTAAGACAATCGATCATACTTCTTGTATATTTATCTTATTGATCCTAACCGACCGGAGTCGGTTTTGGATCTCCATTCCATTTTCAGTTTCCACCTGTTGTGAAGCAAGTTGACCGCGATATCCATTCTAAATATTGTCTTCAACATTTCTAAATATTCAACCATTGGTTGTAAATCATATAAGCATTATTCTTCTGAACCAATGGTTGTAGACCATATAGATCATAGGTTAACCTTTCATATTTAACCTAGTTGTTTAACCACTAAACAATTCGATCATGAACTATTTCTCAACAGGGTTATTTGCGTAATCGTCGTGAGGGAAGAGTTGACCTCCCTTACCTCCAGGTCCAAGCAGATTAACAGAGTAAGGTAAAAACAACAGCGGCTAAAGGGAAACGAAAAGCTCAGAATTTTTCTTCTTTGTTTTGCTTACTAGATCTGTTTGCTCACAAGCACATCACCAAGGAGCCCAAGAGCGAAGAAGCAGAAGACATGCAAGCTACTCATCAAGCTGCACAAATCCGGTGTTTATGGAGTCATTTTCCCTTAGCTATAGAGCTCTAAAAATGTAATAGCCTTCAAAATCCTTCAAGAAACTAGTTTGA